>JAECUM010000878.1:0-69911 GCA_016617855.1 Megalonaias nervosa
GTGACTAGGCTCGTACAAAGTAACAAAGAAGATTGAAGCCAACAAGCTTTGTATTGTTACATGACTAGGCTCGTACAAAGTAACAAAGAAGATTGAAGCCAACAAGCATTGTAAATTTTAACAGAATAATTTATTTCCTAGAAAAACAAGGTAAAATTATGAAAAATGACTTACCGTTTGTGAATATAATCCAAAAATTAATCCTAGAATTTAAAAATATAAGTCCTATCACAAAAAATTTATGATTATTTCCATTTCAGGGCACCAACCAACTCTCAGACCTTAAAGTAGATATGCACACATCATATGACAGTCACAAAAGCACCAGTAAGCAGTCGTTGGCCGATGTAATAGTTGACAAGATGGTTACCGAGGTCAAGGAATCTCGTGTTTACAGGATCATGCTTGATGAGAGCACAGATGTTTCAGTACATCAGAATTTGGTTGTTTTTGTTAGGTACTTAACTAGTTTGGTTGGCAATGTTGAACCAGTTACACACTTTCTAGGTATTCATCAGCTTCAAACTGCAAATGCCAAATTTATATATTCAGAGTTGTTAGGTTTAATTAAGTCATTTGGTTTTAGTCTGGACTATCTGGTTGGTGTGTCGACCAATGGTGCTGCAGTCATGTTGGGTTGCAAGTGTGGTGTTGTTACCAGGTTGAAGGAGGCTACTAAATGTTTGCTTGCAACTCATTGCACATAGGTTAGCTCTTGGTACAGGTGCTACAACTGACGAGGTTAGATACATGGTCAAGTTTCAAGATATACTGAATAATATGTACAAGTATTTTGCATATTCCCCCCGTAATATGTGTAGGCTTGAGGCTATTCAATCAGTGTTGGAAGCTTCTCACACTCGTTTGCATCAGGTATTCCACACAAGGTGGCTTAGTTTTGATGGTAGTGTGCAGGCAGTTGTTGATAATTTTCCCGCTCTAGTTAGTGTCTTCTTGGAAGACAAGTCTGCAAAGGCTCTTGCACTGTGTAAGCCCATTGCTTGTTTCAAATTTGTTTATACAGCACACTATATGACTGAAATTCTGAGGTATTTGGCAGTTCTGTGTCGAGCTCATCAGAGATCTGATATTGACTTTACCAAGGTTAATCCCCTTCTCCGCTCCACTGTTGAGGTTCTTGAAAGTCTGAGGTCAGAGTCGGGTAGTAATATTTCTAGGTTTCTTTCTGAGATTCCAGCAGAACCAAGTTTAGATTCATCAGGTTTGTCTACTTTTGAGTACAAAGGCCATACAATTAGCGATGGTGCAAGCAGAGGTCAAAGGCTGTGTGGTCTTGTGCCAAATTTGTAGATATTATTATAGACAATCTAAAGGCAAGGTTCACAGAGGAGGGGGATTCGATAGTTTTAAGTGATCTAACCAAGTTGTTTGATCCCTATTTGTATGGCTCACGGGCTAACAGTTCCATTCTTTCAGAGGTTTCGGGTATTGTTTCAGATTATTTGTCTACTTGTGGGTTAGGTAATCAGTCAGAGGTTAGTCAGGAGTTGGCTGGCTTTGTGGCTTATGCTAGGGTTCAAGTTCTCAGGAATGGTAAGGTGTATAGAGGTGTTAAGGACTTGTTTCAGTTGGCAGTGAGATCCAGGGCAACATATCCTTGTGCATCTGCGGCTGCTGAGAGACTACTGGTGTCACCTGTCAGCACTGTTGACTGTGAACGTGGATTCAGTAAGATGAACCTCATAAAAACTGACATCAGAAATAAATTCAGCATCTCAACTATAGAGAATTTAATGAGAATCAGCATGTACAGATGCGAAGAATTAGACTTTGAAACTGCATTCAACAAGTGGGCAGCCCTAAAATCAAGACGGATCATCATGTGACACTCTATTACATTTTAATAGTGCAAAACAGTCATGTAATGATTTATTTTGTAATATTATAGCTGTACCGCTTGTTGTCAATAAAGTAATAACTATCCCATCTTTTTCAATTTTCATTGCCTATTACATTAATAGACTTGGAAAAATATTCACTACTTGTTGTTGCGACAGTTTTTGAAAATTGGTGACAAAATAATGAGGATGGTGATTTTTTTTGCAACAACTTTTTAAAAGCCAGGACCATCCCTGTATTGTTGCTTACAATTTACCTGTCATACATGTACCATGTAGTAATATTATTATATACTACATGTATGACATAAATTGCAAGCAACGATATGAGCCCCTGTAGGCATGTGGCAGAATAATGTGAAAAAGTACACTGCTATAGCACCTGCAGAAGATTTCAGTTTTGGAGTACTTCAAGCCACCTACTCAAGTCCTGCATGCTAGCAATGCTGAAGCATTATTTGTGAGCATTCTTGTTAAACATAGCCTGTCTTTCTCAGTTGGAGATCAGCAACAGTGACAGTGAAAGATTATTTCCTATTGTGAGGAAAAATGAGACGAACTTTAGTGCCTCCTTAGGTGCTGAAAATTTGAAACAATTTTAGTCACCAAGATTAACCAGCAGGCAAGAAGCCAGAACTGTTTTGAAAACAAATTTACCATAGCCAGATTGAGAAGTTCAAGACTGCCACAGCATCATGACAAATAGTGCGAAGTCTGTGTATATCAGTAAATTTGGCTGCAAATAAAGTAGTACATGTAATCAGTGTAAATAATGTTTTCGTTATATTTTTGGATTTTCATATAATGCAGTACTGACCATTGAAGTGGATGGAGTTAGTGTCATATAATTTTTCACTAATTGCATTCAAAATTCACTAATTTTTATCCCACTTTTCACTGATTGCAAGTCTGGAGGGTTGGCAGCTCTGATATTGGGGTATGTTATCTTCAGGGGGACAATGACAGTTTGGGGTGAGAGTGTGCCCCCTCCCTCCGCCTGCAACCCACATCGTGTGAAGTGCAATGCTGGCTTCAGTCTGTGCCAGAATTAAACATGTTGGGGATGAACATGACTTGATTTAATTAAATATAGTTGACGCAGATAATCCTGTTTCAGGTGTTTCATATTTACCAGTACAACTAAAGTTTGATAGGTAGTGGAGTATTTGAAAGAAAATGTGTTTTCAGGTTCTGCTCCACAGCTTTGTATTTTGCACAGTAATGAATTTCTAATTGAAAAATGAATCCCAATATTTTGTAACAATAAGGTCTTGTCTTGTATACAGATAGAATCCAGGAATGCTTTTGTTGGTGAGAATCAGTTGTTTTATTTTATGCTGCAGGTATCTAGCTCTGCATGCTGAAATGTGAAACTGAGTGAATACATGCAAGTGGCCAATTTAGTTGTGTTGTAGAGATCTAAGATTCATATTTTTTTGCGTGTGTGTTTCAGGCAGAGAAGCTGCAGAAGAAACAGGCTAAGAGAGACAAGATGGAGAAGCAAACTGCTGAGATCAAGCGGACCCGTGACATCCTGGCTCTGCAGAACCTTCTGGACAACATGGGATCTGAACCGGTCAGACATGATTTCCAGACGGGAAAGCATGGAGCTGTGGTGAGATCATCTTGGCTTGCCCACATAAACTTTTAGATCTTGCAATCTACCCGTAGAGCTGCAGTCTTGGCTTCAGTTTCCCTAACATTCTCAAATTGAGATTTTGCTTTATCTTGAATTAAATCTGACTACCGGGATTTTTGTGTGAGATAGATACAGTACAAGAGTGTAAAGGAAGTGGTTGGTTTTTAAAACTGTACAGTGATTGTGTGATTTGGATTTTTAACATAGATTTAACCATTTTTCAGTCAGTTTATTTCCTAGCTAAATCTTTATAGTCCTTGGAACTAAAGACTGGGCCCAGGTTACAGTAACCTCACATGTTGATCTCCCTTCAGAGGAATTGATGTCTCCAGCAACTTGTTGGAGATGTGGCTAAAATGTGGAGGCATGTACTTTCACATTCCATGGTGCCCTCGGCGGAACTTTACCACTGCATAGATGCCACTTTGGAATCTTCGCAGATTTTGCAGGATCACAGCAAAAACCGTTGAGGGTTGCATCTTGATATTGAGTTGCTCTTTGGAAGTCTGATCCCTGACTGCACCTAGTTTCTTGTTCCCAACTTTCTCTAGCCATTCCACATTCGTCTATCCATCCCTTTTGATATGCGTGAATGGTGCCATTAGCAGGAAATTCCATGCTTTTCATGAGTCTTCCATTTAAAAATAATGACCAGAGGCAGCTTTCAACCGTAAGCTAAACAGGCCAAAACAAAGATGAATTAGTGCATTTTCATGACCGTTTTTGCAGAATTGTTTTCTCACCAACAGCATGGACTCATTTTGTTGCTCGGAAGGTCAAAGGTAATAGGCGTCTCATCCACATTTTCAATTTGTTGTTGTTGTTGTTGTTGTGGGGCTTAATGCCATTTTTCAGCACACGATAGGCTATACATGGCGGCCAGTATTAATGGTGGAGGAAGAAACCGGGAAATCCCCGGAAAGAACCACCGACCCACGAGAACATTTTCAATTTGTCATGGTTCAAATGAGAAATTCTTTCTATATTGGTTGTTAAAATTCCGAAAGATTCAAATTTTTTGGTAGCTTTTGTGCAATCTTTATTTGCTGCCTGAGACATGAACCATGCCGGTTCATAAAATATGAACACCACCCAGCTGATGCAACAAATTGTGATGAATCTGTCGACTTAGTTCTTCAAGTCAGTTATTTGAAGCACATCAGAACGCTCTTTTTGCATGAATTCAAGCATCTATATGACCATGAATGAGGCCATCAGATGTCAAGCCAACCTGTTTATTATGAATCTGATTGGATTTATGATCGCTCTCAATAACAAATGAGATGGTCTTAAAAACAATCAAGAAGTGCTCCAGGATTTTTTCGGGCAGCAGACAGATGTGTACTTTGTGAATTTTCTCAAAACTTGAACCAGTTGTGAATGTTACATGGCTTGAAGTTTATGGAAGTCTGCTAGCCTGAGGCTTGTAAATTTAGCATTGTGCTAGTTTATATCATATTTGTAAGCCTGTCTTAAGTTGGGCTTAAATTGTGCTGTATGTCTGTCTGGCTGTCTCTCCATTAAAATTTTTCTAGCTAATAACTTTGTAACGGTTGGAGATTTTCAAGTTGCATAGCTGGGCTCGCTGTCTCAAGATCATTTGCAAGACCACTGGTGAGAAGTGAAATAAAGGAATGAGATTTCTCAGCACTCTGATTAATTAGTTGGATGGTCTGAAAATATAAATGAAGATCAAAACATTTAATTGTGGTCCTACGTATGCTAGTTCATGCAAACTGGTTGGTCTAGAAAAGAACGGAGAGGGGTGGGGGGCATGACAGTTGAGTAGATGACCAAAAATAATAGAACCTCGAAATAGCCACATAGGTTCTTCATAACTTTTGAATTTGGATCATTTTTCAGAACTAGTATGACAACTACAAAACGGTTGCTTAATTTACTATTAGGGATTTAGCAGTGGTTAGAGCATCCGCCTCAGATGTGGGAGGTCATGGTTTTGAACCCCGGCTGAGTCGTACAAAAGACTTAAAACAATGGTACTAACAGCTGCCTCGCTAGACACTCAGCATTAGGAGGTTAGTGTTAGAACTGGTCAGCCTGGTGTCAGGATAATGTGACTGGGTGGAACATGATGCTGCATGTCTGTGGCACTATGCCCCATTGCTAGACATCACTATAAACTGCCACTCTGCAGACATCAAAACAATATGACTGTAAAAATTGTTAATGTTAAAAATCCAAATCTCAGACACACACACACATAGACCACTGTTAGATCTGTGTCTAAGTGAAAAGTTTTGAAAATGGTTTTTCATAACAAAAAGAGTAAGCTCCATTTATAAACTTGTCAAAAACATGCTTAACAAACTTGAACCCAATTTGTTGGATTATCCTGGCATCAAGCCTGAAAGTTTGACTTGTGTGTAAACATGGGATAGTCATATACCAGAATTTTAGTAGAGTCTGAGTTTTGGCAGGTCTGATACCTGGCGAAGTTGGATTCCATTTAGATTTTAGTCTTATATAAGCAGCATGAGCGTTTCTTAGCTTATTTAGGTCTCGTGTGTTGGTAGCATCTTACAGTATATAGATTTTGTCTTTCTGTTTCTAGGTGTTAACTGAGGAGAATATAAGTCAACTGGATGAACTGTACAAGTTGATAAGTCCAACAAGAGATGGGCCAAGGAGTTATAATGAAACTCTGAGTTTAGCAGCTGAGCATATTGTCAACCTGTTGGATGCTCGTGAGAAGGAGGTGACTGGCACAACCTACAAGGATTTAAAGGAACTTCTGGACCTGATCAGTGGGTGTGGCTATTTTGACAACTTTCCCTACAAAGATGACAAGGAAGACAGCAAGGAGAATGAGTATGTCCTTGTTGAAGGTCAGGGGCCCAAATCAGAGGATGATCTCGACTCCTACCAGCAGGAAGTAGAACCAGAAATCCCCTTGCCCCACCATATACAGAGTCAGTCAAACAAACTCATTGAAGAAGTGAGGTCCCAGGAAGTGGAGTCACGGGAACTGAAGAAAACAGCTGCTGAAGCAGACTTGTTTTTCTCATCCACACAAGCATATCAGCATCATGCCCCTCCCCAGGCAGCCCAACCCCCACAGTCCCAGCGACAAAGGCAGAGGCCCATACAGGAGATAGTCTCATCTGTGCAGGGCAGCTTTAACTTCCTTCAGGAATCCACCATTGACATGGAGTGTAAGTATTCAGTTTTCTGTTTCTACCTGGCATCACAGCATTAAGTAGTTCCTGATGCCTCTAATTTCTGACAGAAGGATGCAAAAAGGAGTGCCTTCACTTGGCTGCATTAGTATTTTTAGAAAACCAAATGTTTATATTACAAAGCTGTTAAATGAATGCATAAAAGTGAAACATGAAAACTCGAGCACATCTCCAGGCGCCCCCCCTCCAACCCAATACACCTGCTTAATTGATAAAAAAAAATCCCTGATTGGGCACAAGTCTGTAGTAAAAGGTTAATAAAGCTTCTTGTATGTTTTAAGAATATGCATTGACTTGACGAATTTATTCCAGTAATGATTGTTTTGTTTGGTTCAACCATTTTCAGTACATGCTTGGTTATATATGGCAACCAATATATTTTTGGTTGAGGAAGAACCACTGACCCACTGAAAGCTACTGGCAAGCTTTCTCACATATTTATGCTAGTCAAGTTAAGACTTGCATGGACAGGGGTGATCTGTAAAGGCAATCACTTGGCCACCTGAGGTCCAATTTATATGTTAGGTTGGATAAAGTTAGTGGGAATTGTTGTAAGAACTCCATACAGCAATTTATACATGCATCCTGGAATTTGGGTTGTCCACTCAATGTCATGGGCATGGGAGTCAGCGATTAAGTGTCTGCTGCATATGGGTGTACATTGTGACTGTTGGATGTTCACTGAATGTAGTGGAACTGAGTGCAGATTGTATTGGGCCTTGGGGGTTTGTTATGGTATCCCTTGCTGAATTGATTGCATTCACCTAGAAAGTTGATACTAAACAAACAATATGGGGAAAAACCCCAATGCTGTTATCATCACCATAGCACATTTATTGCATTCATCCATCAGGTAAGATTTGAAACAAGTTTTATTAGATAATCGATTAATTAAATGTATCAGCTTGTATAGATGTCAGAGACATGTGCTACGATACCGACTGTTCTACAGTTTTTTAGAAGTCGTCTGCTTCAGAGATAAAATGTGCTATTTATTATGGATTTTGATGTGCTGAATTCAGATATGACAAAACAACTGATCAGCTTCTGTTTCCAAGATATTTAACTTTTTACATTTTACATCTATGTATATTGTGTCGATCGTAGAGTTTTGATCACAAATTGTAAACCTATGTCTTTTCATCTGTTTATGGTTGCATTACATGATAATATTTCACCTCTCCTGTTTATGTAACACTTTAAAAAACAGCAAAAGGGTTATATAAATAAAATTTATTATGAAACAAGAGGCATAAAACTTATATGTAAGTACATCGTTTAGTCCTTATTCAGTGTCTACTCTGCACATCTTGGCTTGTCTCTTGTATTTATTAAATGGAACATCTCTTGTCACTGTCCAGCAGTAATCTGCAAGCATTGATGGGCTCCATTTGCCCTGAGAGTGTTTCTCCATTGTTGCAGTGTCCTGGTGAATTCACTTGCCATGCTCATACTCACTGCTCATCAGTTCGGGGGAGGGGGATCTAGATGAGAGTGCAAAAGATGTATCTTTAGTGACATGTTGCAACCAAGGCTTTTGTGTGCCTTGAGGAGGTTTTCCACCAACTCCCAGTAGTTGTCTGCCTTGTTGTTTCTGAGAAAATTTATTGCCACTAACTGGAAGGCTTTCCATGCCATCTTTTCCTTGCCATGGTCAAATGCATCATCTCAAAGAAGTTCACGAAACTGAGGACCAACAAAGAAACCTTTAATTATTTTAGCTTCACTTAACTTTTGAAATTTTCCACGGATGTACATGGAAGCTGCTTGTGTTTTACCCATGGTCTTTACAAAGTTCTTCATCAGACCCAGCTTGCAAGGATGGTAACAAAATCTTCCTTGATTCAACAAGTTGTGGATGCTGAGCACTTTTCCTCCCAGACTCCAATGACTGTTGGAGTGGCCAATCTCTCTTGATGTAGTGGGAATTTCTCGCACAACTATCCCATTCACAGAGAAAACAGTAGTACTTTGTGTATCCAGTCTGCAGACTAAGCAAGAGAGCAAGAACCTTCAAATCATCACAAAGCTGCCACTGATGTTGGTCATAGTTTATGCACCTCAAACATTGTTTCATGTTTTCATAGGTTTCCTTCATATGGACTGCATGACCAACTGGAATTGATGGCAAAACATTGCCATTATGCAGCAAAACAGATTTAAGACCATCTTCGATGAATCGATGAACAGTCTCTACTCATCTGGATCATGAACGATGTTGAGGGCTGCCATAACACCATTGATGTTGTTGCAGGCTGCAGGATCACCTTCCATGAAGAAGAATGGGACAAGATTCTTTTTATGGTCATGGAGCATGGAAACCTAACATCACGTGGCAGGAGATTCCACTGCTGTAGTCTGGAGACCAACAGCTCTGCCTTACTCTTGGTTAGTTTTAAATTCCCGACAGGGTCATTCAGTTCACCTTATGTTACGAGGTGTGGTTCAGAGGAGGAGGATGGGAGAAAATAGGGATCATGTAACATTGATGGTTCAGGACTAGAAGTTTCATCCTCTTCCTCGTCTGACTCAAGTGATTCTGGTGCATCAGGAACTGGCAGTCCTTCTCCGTGGGGTACTGGGTGTATAGTTGATGGAATGTTTGGATAATGCACAGTCCACTTTTTCTTCTTTGACACACGTTTCCCAACTGGAGGCACCATGCAGAAGTAACAATTGCTGATATGATCTGTTGGCTCTCTCCAAATCATTGGCACTGCAAAAGACATAGATTTCCTTTTGCTGTTCAACCACTGGCACAGATTTGTTGCACAAGTGTTGCAGCATATGTGTGGGGCCCACCTCTTGTCCTGATCTCCAATTTTGCAGCCAAAATAAAGGTGTTAGGCTTTCTTAACCATTGTGGTTATACTGTGCTTTTGTGATGCAAAAGTCACTTCACCACAAACATAGCAGAAGTTATCTGCATTGTTCACACAAGTGCGAGGCATCTGTGCTCACTTTGACTGAATAGAAATGTGTCCCTTTGCAACTTCAGACACTGACAAATAAGAGAGCACGACACTGATTTCTAGAACTGATATAGGTCAATTTGTTCAGCAGAGTGATGTAAGCTTAGTTATGATTGCATCATCCATGACTTCTAGGAATAACATGATGCAATTCATATGATGTATGATGCAATACCAGCTACAGATTGCATCATTCATTGTTTTGCCTAAAAAGCAAGAACTGTCCAAACCCAGTCATAGATTTATTCATAAATCCAGTCAAAGATGTATTTTAGTCATTTCTGGTATAAATTGAGATACCATCCTTTTGTAACTCACTTATCCTCCGCCATTCCCAAGTCAAGGGTCGTATATACTGACCCAGTATCATACCTTCAAAACTAGAGCCAATCAACAATTTTAAGCATCATTTTCGTTCTCAGTGACCCAGAATTAGTGAAGTTTGACTTCATTTATTTCAGAAGCATTTTGGCTGTAGACCATTGTAATTTTTGAAAATGAAGATAAACTTTCAATTTAATTATGACCACTAGCAATCACAAATGAAGGTCATGCTGTTTATAGTGTACATCTTTGATGAAGTATAAGGGATATAACATAATGCATGTAATAATTTTTTTTTTTCCTCAAGGTTTTTAGTAAGAATATAATGTGGCATTGTATATTGACATGATGCAAAAAATAGACATGAACTATGAAATTTGAGGGCCTTAGGTAGCTGAGTGATCTAAAGCATTCACTTTACCAATCACTGCCATTGCATCTCTCTCCACATGGGTTCATGTCTTGGGTTTGCTCAGTGTGGGTCTGTGAGAAAGCTTGCCAGTTGATGGTTTTTAATAAGGTTTTCTGGGGTTCTTCCTCCACCAGTTGTACTGGCCGCTATGTATAGCCTATCTTGCCTTTAGAAATGGCATTAAACCCTGAAATAACAAAGCTATGCAAGATCAATTACAAACACCAGAGTATTTATAGCTCACATGCATGAAGAAGTACATAGAGTATAATGACATGTTATGTATATTGACTTAATACCCGCAAAAATACACGTTACGCTAGAAAATGTTCTTCTGTAACTTTATCCATGTGACATTAAGAGTAAGAAAATTTTTAAATTCATATATAATGTACTGACAGCTATGCTCAATCAATGGCTTTTCATGTTGTCCGTGAAGTGATATTTGTTAAAAAGGTTACTTTTATTCACTTTTTCATGAATCTATCACCAGGCACCAGTCAGGGAGTGACATTCTTACTTTGAAGTTGGCTTCTACTCCTTACCTTCCTGCCTCAAGTCAACAAAGGTCAGTCAGGAAGTACGCGACACTGATTGGCGCCTTTGATGCCAAGTTCTTGTTTTTGGGACCAGTGTTTAAAAATAAATATTAACTGCCAGATGAAACGATTTTCTTTTTCTTTTTTTTGCTCAAAACACCAAACTCTAGAAAACTATTATTTAATATGAGAAATACAGTACCTGCTGTTATTGTGTTACTTTTCCAGGACTTGGGTCCCCAGTCCAAGCAGATTATTCCCTCCTCCATTTAGTATTAGAGGGCCAGAATTGAAAAGAACACGATTCCAGTCTAACTCCCTAGTCATGACCAATATATGGAATAACATCCTCTTAATTCCTTGGTCGACATGCATGTTATATATGACTCATCAAAATTTCAGTTCATCTTTAATGTCTTTCTTGCATTTCACCTCCCTTTTTGTATTCAGCATTTGTCTCCTCTACCTTGATTTAGTTGTGTTGTCTGTCTTATGTTTGCAAATTTGGGAGGGTGCACCTCGCTTAGTTTCTGCTCTTAGTTGCAAAGGAGATTTTGTCAGGGCAAGCAGATTACTCAAAATTTGTATGACTTCATGCATTTGGAGAGCAAGTAATGAGTGAGAACTCCTGCAGATAAGTTGAAAGTTGCGCATGTAAAAATGTGCTCTGTGCAGTATTCAATTTTATTTAATTGTTAACTCTTAAAGTACTTGTTACGAAATATGTCATGCGGCAGGTAGAAGCCTCATAGCACTTGTTGCTACAAGTGTCTGGCTATGCATTTGTCCATTCAGAATGAAGACTGTTGAAATGTTATTTTTACTTCTCCTGAATGGACAGACATATCAATGTGGGCTTTTCACTAAAAGACATCTAAAGATGGCAATTTGATCTAAGATGAAAATGGTCTGATCAACTGTCTAATATGGGTACCACAGTGACCATCTTGAAAATCTTTTCATCGTTTCACAACCGGAAGAATGCTTGTGCCATATAGTTGCTTTGAATGAAAATGGTGTCAGTTTTGTATCTGATCTGGTCCTCTTGAAAATATCACTACTCCTGAATGGATGGTCATATCATCATGGTGTCTTCAGTAAATTACTTTTTATGATATCTGGTAGGTCCTAATGGTGCCATTCAGGTCTTCATTGTACCTGCCACAGTAGCCATCTTGAAAATTTTGCTTTCACTAAAAGAGTGAGGTCTAGTTCATATGAAATAGAAGTGGTGCCAATTGGATATCAGATGTGATCACCATGGCATCCATCTTCATTTTTTTTATTACTGCTCCAACAAAACCAAAAAGTCACAGCAACATGCAGTTTCTACCATAAGACTTCTTTTGATTCTGTATTGGTCCTAAATAAAAATGGTGTTCTGATGACATCCATTAGTCTACCATGCTGCGAATGTGAAAATCTCAATATTGCTGAAGAATATCAAAGCTGGTTTAAATACTCCGCAGTTAAAAGAAAAAAAATGGCCATGTTTTTTAATTCCTAGAAATTCTTTTCAGGCAGTTGAGCATTTGTCCCATTTCATTTTGCACCGTCAAACAAATCACCAAACTATCATCTCACTGCAATCCAGGCTGCCAAATATCCATTATGGTTGAAAATACATTGCCAAGAGGGGGGAAAAAAAATCATACAACCAGAACACTGCAGAAAAGAATCAAATATACTGACTCCGATGTTGATCGCATAATGATGACTTCATGAACAAAATGTTAACATTTTTTAAACTGACCAATTGGAAAGTTGCTTCTTTCTTGTCCTGTAGGCACTTTATTAGGTACACTTTAAACAGAAAACATTTAGCAGGTAACATTTTATTTTACAGCATGATCTAATTTTGATAATTAGTCTGCCTGTTCCTATATTAAATTGTCATTCATATGTCTGGTCTGGCTTTCAGCCAGTAAGTAACTAATACATGACCTGTACAGTCAGTCTTAAGTAACGGCACACAACTGGTGAAACAGAGACATGGAAGCAAATGCAGGAAATCCATTAGTAAATATGCATTTCGGTTGATGACTGCAATATGACTATGGCTTTATTAGATCTGAAGCCAAAAAAAGTGTTTCTTGTTGGCCGAATGTAAAAAAAAATCACAAAAATGATTTGTGCATCTAATTGAACTGGTTTAGCCTAGTACTTGAAGTGCTTAGTACATTATATTTACTAATCATTATAATATATATTATGTTTAAAAAGACCTTTCTGGTGGCCTAGTGGTTAGAGCATCCACCTTGGATGCGGGAGGTCATGGGTTTGATCCCCAGCCGAGTCATACCAAAGACTTACAAAAATGGTACTAACAGCTGCCTCACTTGGCGCTCAGCATTTAAGAGGTTAGTGTTAGGACTGGTTGGCCTGGTGTCGGGATAATGCGACTGGGTGGGACATCATGCTACATGTCTGCGGCATGATGCCTCAGTGCTAGACATCACTATAAACTGCCACACTGCAGACATCGTAGTGATATGACTGAAAAATTGTTAAAGCTACGTTAAAAATCCAAATCACACACAATCACATTATGTTTAAATATAAATTTTTAAAAATTCTCGAAATTGATTTGTGTTGAGCTGGTTTAGCCCATTACTTAAAAGTGCTTAGTGCATTATAGATGCTAATATTATAATATTACCAAAGAAAAACCTTCCTACCTACCGTAATTTTAATACCAGTGCAATAGGAGGCACTCTTTTCTGTTTTGTTGGGTTTATTTTGGGTTTTTTTTGTCATAGACCACAAGAGTTATGGGGTGGTCTATTGTCCATCATTCTGTTAGCACAAGTTTGTTATCACTACTCCTCAGCTGCTTGGATCATTGTCATGAAACCTGACACACACATTCTTTCCATTTTGATTAGGACGTTGGTCCTTAATGAAAATGGTGCCACTGTGATATCCAATATGGTCTCGCAGCAGCTATCTTGAAAATCTTGTCACTACTGAATGGATGGTCATATCAATGCAAGTTTTTCACTAAAAGACTTGTGATGTCTAGTCGGTTCTAAGGTGAAAATGGTGCTGCTGATCTGACATCTAATATGGGCATTACAGCTGCCATCTTGAAGATCCTCCAATTGGCAAGTCATTGACATGAGGTTTTCACCAGAATATTTCCATCTGGTTGGTCAGTAAACAGATTGGTCCAGTCTCGTGTTAAGCATGACCACCACAGCAGCCATCTTGAAAATCTTGTTATTGGTACTGATAAATGGACGGTCATATTAACATGGCCTTTTTTTATAATCAGTTACTTAAGATGTCTACATGAAAATGGTGCTGCTTATGGATCAGTGTAGTTGTCATAATGGCCATCTTGAAATTCTTGTTATGGTTACTTTTTCAAGATTTCTGGTCATATCAGAATTGTGCTTTAACCAAAAGATTCATCTACAACAAAATTAATATGGCAGTGGGGTTTTCACCAGAATTCTTGTGAAGTCCTTGCACATCCGACAAAATTGCCACAACTGTGATCCTGAAAATTTTTTTGTTGCTACCCCTGAATGGATGGTTGTTTCAGCATGGGTCCTAAATAACAGTGGTGCCAATGGCTGCCACAAAGGCCATCTTGAATATCTTGTTATGACTATTTCCTAGATGGCTGGTCATTTCAATATTGTGCTTTCATCAAAAGACTTTTTACGATGTCTAGTTGGTCATAAATGGAAATGGTGCCAGTCTGATATCCAGTACGGCTGCCATGGTGGCCATCTTAAAAATCTTGCTTGTTTCTTCTCCAGAATGGTAAGCCATATCAAGATGGGATTTCCACCAGAAGATTTCTTACGATGCCTTGTTGGTTCTAAATGAAAATGGTGCTTTTCTGATATCCACAGCATCAAATTTGAAAATCTTGTCATTACAGAATAATACCTTGGATGGTTTCAGCACTTGTCAGTTAAAAGTAAAAAATCGTCTTGTCTTGAACTCCTGAAAATTCTTTTCAGCCAGTATAGTGTTGGTCCCATCAAGAAACTTTAGTTATTATAAGCAATCGTCGCAACAAAATGAAGGTAAGTTCATTTATCAGTGAATTTAAGGTCAGGCAATATGAAACAAAATGGTTTAGAGAACTCCAGTTTGATTTTTATTGGCTGGCCAGAGGCTGAATCAGACATTGGATATTGTTAAATTTTTTTCAGACAGATATAGGTATACTATTAAATATACATTATCTTTTATCATTACTGTCAAGTTAGACCTAACTAACACCCTCACATTTTGTAATCTTGTATCATATTTTTCTCACTATTGATTTCTGTTCTCAGTGTCCGAGGTAACCAAATTATTTGGACCTTGTAACCTAAAGTTTGAAATGGTTAATACAATTTTCAGGTTTGTTGCCCAATAGCTATAAAAGTTTGATAGGCACAGTTCAGTCATAGTTCAATTTTTGTGCCAATGGTGCAAGAAACTTGTCAGTGTTCCACTTGATAATGAAAGATATATCCACATGGCCCAGTGTAAAAATAATTCCAGAAACCATTAGTTTCTGGAAGTTGAATGCTTATCACATAATGCATGCAAAGGGCTTATCTGGTTTGATACTCCTGAGTTGAATCCCAGCTCATGTTCCAGCAGAAAAACATCTTGATGCCAGTCTGTCATCAAGTATTGCCACTGTTAAACCCATTAAAACAACCTTCTCTCAGAAACTGCTGAGCAGAGTTTGACCAAATTTGATTGAATGCATTCTTTTAGATCTGTTCATATTATACTGATCTGCCATCAATTACTGCTGTTTTACAAAAAATAGGAAAGTCTTGGGATGTCGGCATAATATTAACCCAGTTTGTTTTTTTTACCGGTGCCTTTCATATTTAGCTGTTGATAGGTGTCTGATAGGTGAGCAGTCTGAGGTCCACTTTGGCCTCTTGTTTATTTTTTTAAATGATTACTATCTTCTTATTTTGGAATGTGTATTTGGGTATTTACCATAATGTAAACTCTAATAAGCCTGACTTCAATTTTTTGGGTGAAAATCTACATTTTATTCTCGAAGATAAATTGTCATCATGAAAGTTTATATCAGGTGGGTTATTTCTGCTACTAGAATATAATGTTTATAAATTTTTATCCTTGGACAACATATAAACTACTAAGCGAAAATAAAAAGACCTTCAGCTAATTATGTTTTTAACTGGAATATAATGAAACTGGATGCTGTATAAATTTAATCATCATATTTAGCTTTCAGTTGTGTCAGATGTGTTGAACTTTCTGTCTAATCATGTTTCAGCCCCTCATATGGATCCAGCAGTGGTGGCAGCCCATCCAATGCGGACAGCATCCCCCCTGCCCCCACACTCAGCTTCATCACAGACTCCTGATATAAGCAGTCTTTCCCATTCACAGAGCAGTTTCACAACCAGTTTTCGTGACCAGCAACAATTAATCAGTGAAAACCCATCATCAGCAGATAAAACAGCGGCATCTTTACTTGCAGCAGTGGCAGCAGCACAGCAAGTAGCAACTTCAGTTCCGCAGGACTATTCTGGTTCTAGTTTCGGACAGACTCATCTTTCACAATCATTGCAGCAAAGTGACAGACTGTTTTCTGTACAGGACTCAAATTCCATGCTTGGACAGAGTGTCAGTGATGCAACAATGTCCCAATTTGAAATGCCACCCTCCATTCCAATGCCACCCAGTCATAATCAAACACAGGTGGGCTTATAATGTGTGCATGTGCATCGTGATTGTGGAAGTGTATTTCAGAGGAATAAGGGATGTATTCGTGGAGTTCTGGAGGCAT
The DNA here is from genome assembly GCA_016617855.1 of Megalonaias nervosa. Classification (NCBI taxonomy): domain Eukaryota; kingdom Metazoa; phylum Mollusca; class Bivalvia; order Unionida; family Unionidae; genus Megalonaias; species Megalonaias nervosa. The sequence goes on from JAECUM010000878.1 coordinate 16,725, forward strand.
ATTAAAGGTTTTTGAATATGAAGGATATAAATGTCTTGATTTATGAGTTAATCTAATATGGCAACTTGTTTGGCAGTATGGATCTGTTCCTTCATTGTTCAACAGTGGGTTTTCGACCAGCCTCCATTGTTGAAAGTGGGTGTTGAAATTGCTTGTGTGCACATGCTTGCATACATAAAAACATTCAAACAGCAGGATGGGTTTGCAGCTTCAGAAACCTCTCTAGCTATGTTGCCTGTAAATGGGTCTGTGAAGTTTGTTAGGAGTAATCAGTAGAACAAACAACTTAGACCCTGATCAGCAGATGCATTACGCGATCTGGATCTTTGTTTTTTGCAATTTGACTCGACTTAGGAGCGAGAATGTATGGTGTGGGTGTGTGTGTGTGTATGTATGTGTATATATATATATATATCTATACATCTATATCTATATATATATATCACTTCTGATAGCGGTGTCATCAACAGTATGAAAGTGTTGAAGGTATTTGGTGGTAACCTATCTTGTGCATCAGTTGCTGCTATCAAGTAGAATTACAGCCAAATCATACTTAGTGTGGGGAATTGGTTGGAATGGTTGAGTTAGTTGTATCTCTTCAGATCTATTGGTTTACCACCAAATTTGTGTTCTGCCCTATTGTTGGTGCCAGAGTTCTACTAATTAATGGAAGGCTGAATTAACTTGAAGCCATTATTTAAATATTTTACATTCCTGTAATGGTTAAAAAAAAAAGTTAACAGACAAAAGAAGAATTTGTTTATATTCTGTTATAAAGACTTTAATTGATTTTGTTTTGTTTTGTGGGTTTAATGCCATTTTCAGCACATGGTAGGCTATACATGTCAGTTGGAATATTTTGGTGGCTGAAGAACCACCGACATACCAGAAGCTACTGGCAAGCTTTCTTGCTTTCTCAAACTGGGAGAGTCAAGACTTGAACCCTCACTGACAAATTTACAAAAGCAAGTGCCTGAAGCCACTTACCCACCCAGTGCCCCCAAAACACAAATGGTTGTTCATTTAACTTTGCCAACCATTCTTTGATAATTTGATTTTGTTGAACCCTCTGTACCCTAAGGGACTCCACAAGATGATGCGTATGTCACCTGACTGGTCAGTACACAAGTCCAAAGTGATCGTCAGTTCATAGTTTTACCTACTTACAAAGATTTTTGTAGTTTTTCAATTCAGGGTGTTCCCTTGCATTTCAAAACTCCTGTAACAGACAAAAAATCGGACTCGGATTAATGCTGTTTCCTGTATTTTGCAGAGGTGTACTATTCATTCCAACAGTAAAGTTTCAGTGTATTAGTCAGTTCTACTACTTGAATGCCATAATCAGTGGCAGATGATGTGTTACAACTAAAAACCAGACTCTTGTTGCATGTGGAATATTTGCAAGAAGCGATGACCAACCAGATTTTGTGAGGAAACAATGCAACTATAGTGTCAATATGGCTCATTACATTGAGATCTAGCATGTTATTAGAGCTCATGTCATGGTCTGCAGCGCATTCATTTCGATTAGCAGGGCTAGTTTCATCCTCTTCATTGCAACTATATATATAGTGTCATTATGGTTCATGACCCTGAGATCAGGCATGTTTTTGGAGTCATATCATGGGTCTGCAGGGCTATCATTGTCCTGCCTTTCCATGTCTTGTGAAGGAAATAACCCACCTATACGTACGTCTGGATCTTGTGAATCTGAGTTGTATTATTTCCATTGTTATATTTACCAGTTTCTTGAAAATCATTAGAAAGTTGTATTACCACTGTAAGAAATTGACAGTAAGATGTACTGCTGAATTAAACAGATGACACAGAATCTTGTATGGTGATTCAGATTAGGCCTTTAAAGTTGTTCAAATTATGATAGTCTGGTAGTTGTTAATAAAAATTACAATAAAAATTCAAATGAAAACAATAAAACAGCTTCTGAAACACAGCTTGAGAGAATTTCGACCACATTTATTGGAGGGAAAATCTCAACTATGAACTTTTCAGGTTGATATAGATCAGGGATTCTATGAGGATATTTTTGGAGCTGATTAGTATAACACCCCCCCACCCCCACCCCAACTGGATATAAGATACGTATTGTGTGATAAATTTTGTTATATGTTTAATTATTTGGTGCACCAGAAAAGAAATTTATTTTGAAATCTTTGTTTTCTAGTACATGTTTCATTTTACACTTGTCATCCACTATTTTCTTTAATAATTTCCAGAATCCTCCTCTTATAAATTTGTGTCAGAGTATATATGCATTACATATTTTATATAATACAAAGTCATTCATTTGTGCAAGTTGTCATTTACAGCCTAAATGAAAGCCCTGACAAATTATGTCAATTTGCCATCAAATGTGGATGCAGTTTCTTGAACTAAAACAATTTTCAAACATCTCAAAAACAACTCGTCTTTATTTGATAAATCATCCTGCCAGCATCAAGTCTTGTCAAACAGACTCGGATGATGCCAATCTCCCATCACATATAGCCATAGTTACAAACCTAGATTGCCTACCTAGCAGTTCAGATTTTACCTTACGTTGATGTCAGGACCACTCCGGTGGCCTAGTGGTTACAGCATCCACCTTGGGCACAGGAGATTGAGGGTTCGAACCCCAGCCAAGTTATACCAAAGACTTATAAAAATGGTGCTAACATCTGCTCCACTAGGCGCTCAGCATTAAGAGGTTAGTGTTAGGACTGGTTGGCCTGGTGTCAGGATGATGTGACGGGGTGGGACATCATGCTATATGTCTGCAGAATGATGCCACAGTGCTAGACATCACTATAAACTGTTACACTGCAGAGATCGTGGCAATATAACTGAAAAATTGTTAAGGCTACATAAAAAATCCAAATCACACACACACGGTGTCAGTCAGGTAAGTGATCATGGGTAACTAAAGTAAGGAAAAAGATACCGCACCATATCCGATCTTGGAAATTCTGACATAAGCTCAGCATGCAGTTGGGCACCAACTGACACATCTGCAATAATTAATGTAAATGGCGGCAAAAAGGACCTGTACCTCTGTCAGCCATGGACATGTTTGATATTGGTAAATATTACTGTAAAAACTATCTTGAGAATACTCTTTCAACTAATGAAAAATGGTCTCAAAACAGGTGGTCTCATAAATGAGGTCAGTGCATTATACAGTCATTTAGTCTGTACATGAAGGATCTACAGATTCAAAACAGGTGGTCTCCCATAGTAGGTGGTCATTCAAGTCAAGCCTGACTGTATTTTGAAGTTGAACAATTTGTGGCCAAACATTGTTTTGATTTTTGTCTCACCTGTGAATGGTGATTTTTGAGAGTCATATTTTCTACACCATTTTCAACTGAAACTTTTGGACTACATTACTGCATGTCTGATATCTGTACCCAGATATTTCAGAAGTTCCTGTTAAACATTTGACCATCCAGAAATTGGGGAGTATGTAGTGGTATATAGCCTAAAAGACAACAATTCAGTAGCCTAGATAGCTAAATATGATTGTTGGAAAGTGAAGAGCTGGACAGGAGTGCTAATACACTCTTGTATAGACTCATTGGGCTCTGAGAGGATTTGGGATCTATCTGATTGGTTTCCCACAGACGGTCGTCTTTGGGCGACACAGGCAGCAAAGGGGTATATAAACCTCTCACTGACAAGACTAAATGATTAGTTGATCAAATGAATTAACCATAACAATTCCCTCTTTTGAGTTAAAATAGTAATGAAACCAGTTAGGGACAGGGTGACTAGACCACCCCAGCAGATGGGAGGGAATGCCTCTACATCCATTCAGTCATCCTCTTCCTTGTACTTCCTTCTCAATTTTAAGTGCAGAGGTCCATTTCCTTTACAATGAATTTTAAAATATTTGCTATCCCAGAATCCAGCAGTTTTTGAAGAATTAATGCTGATCACTTAACATGGTGAACAGCTTTTAATTGCAACTTGCATGTTGGGCTAGTGTGTTGAATTTCACAAAGAACATGGTTCATTGCAAGATCTAATTGTACCTGCAACTAATTTGACCTTCTTTATGGCAGCATTGGTCGACACTTTTAAAATTTTTGTATTGCTATTCCTGTTAAATTACTGTAAAATGGTTGGATAACTTAACAAATGCATTCATTTTAAGTTTAATTTCATCCTGACTTGTACTGTAGCCTATATTAAATTAAATATGGCAGCTCTGTTGGTCATTTTGAATGTTTTGCTATTGATACTCTAGTTTATGCAAGTTCATGACATGCAGGGTCTATCATGCAATGCAAGATTGTGGGATTCGTGCAAATTAAAAAAGAATAGTACACAAAAATGCATGAAAATGTGCATCCTTGAACCCTACATTTATTTTTTCATCAAATACGTTCTGTATTCAGAAAATACCACCTTTTTTAAATTGGCAGTGCATAATTCCCCCACCCCATAATTTTACATTCTTGAATAGACTTGGTGACTGGTCTCTTCATTAGACTTGGCTTTTAAATCTGCTTATTGTGTATAGTGTGAGAAAGTTTGATGAGAAAACTTTATGAAAGATTTGCCAATGTTTCTAGAATAGCCATGTACGGGATAGTAATTTGATGTGATGTACAATATCAGTTCCACTTATGTTGGTAGTGGGATTGGGAATGTGTTTACATTATTTTCTCATTATTCAAGAACATGCTGGCTGGTGTGAGCGTTTGGTACAAATTGATGGCACATTCAAAACAGATTATTCTGATGATCTTGTGTCCTTATTGTCTGAATTGGATTCTTTTATATAACTTGTATTTGAGGCATGCAGAGAAATTTCTAGATTTCAGACTTGTATGATTTAAGTTCAGTGTATGGTGCCTTCATTATATCTGGTCAATGTTGTTTTGTTTGTATGGTATACAGATGTTGTTTGTATTGCAGGAAAACCAGCAGCAGTCCCAGGGAGAGAAAAAACCATTCACAATGAATCCCAATGCAGGCGAATTTCAATCTCTTATCTACCAGAACTCCAGCTCTGGGGATAGCGAGTCACAGAAGTCAGATCTCCAAATTTCTACAGACATAAATCAAACAGGTTTTCAAGGTAAGTTGTCATGTTTTTCATTTTTTTTTATACAAAGGTGAAGTATGTCCTATTATGTTGCTATGTGCCCATTTGTTAATCTTCTCAGTTTTGTTTCTGCACAGAAACGACGTTTTCTCCATTTACTGTTACCAGACTTTAAGCTTGCATTTAGGGCAAAGAAACAAAACTTGTAATTTGGACTCCATTCTCAAGGTCATTGTACTGAAAGAAGGAAAACTGTTTTCATGCAGTAACTTGTATACAAGATACATTGATCAAACTCGGGCTAGAAATTGATGATCGCAAGCGTGCATTTTGCTATTTACAGTTTTGAAATGCTATTAAATAGCAGTTTCTAGTGGAAAATGCAACAGCTATAAACATTTTGCTACAACTGATTAAAAAAAAAATTAACTTCTTGCCCTGACTCTATGTAAATGGTATGACTTTGCATGGCTTGCTTTTGAGACACGAAAAATATCTATTTTGGGGACAATATTGTAAAAGGTCAAGGTCACAGATGTAGAAAAAATGGGTTCTGCAAAATTATTAAAATTCTGTGTATTTTATCTTGACAATATGTTGTGCATAGTTTGCAGTTGAGATGTGGAAGACACCTATTAATTTCTGATTCAAATTGTCAACAGTCAAAGTCACAAAAGACTTCAAAAAAGTTCACTTATATGCCATATCATTAGTGGAAAGTTCATAGCTTGCATTTTTGACAAGCATGCATGTGAATCATGTAAGAAATTGTTGAATTTAAGGTCAAGGTCACTAACAGTTGCATAATACGCAAGTTAATCAAGTATTATGTCTTTTAGTGTTAAGCTGTGTGACAAACAGAAGAGAGTTTTACATAAAAGCAATACTGTTTGCCATATGGTTGGTGTGTAATGTCCTATTTATGGTACTCTTAATTAAACATCAGAAGTCAACGGTTTTTTTTGTGAGTTTTTTTTGCAACAGTTTCATCTTGAATACAGGTATGTGAACAGTAATAAAACCGGATAAATTCATCTTTAAAACATTCATTCACAGAGATTTAAGGTACGTAATTACTTTTCACAGCCATGCCAACATCATAGATTGGTGGAGCAGTCAATATTTAGAATTTTTGTGGATATCTCTTAAAGAGTCTTTCCAAAGAGTGGTGCTGAACATGGTTTGAGGGTCACAAGTTGTAACTTGGGCTGTTATTTTTGGGGTTATCGGTCTTGTATTCTAGAGTTAGAGGAAGTAAATGTCCTTTGTGACTATAAAAACAGTAAAAAAACAAATTGGGGTGGGTGGGCTGGACAGGTCATCATCACATGTGGTTCATTTTTCAGGGATTTAAATTAGTAGATCAGGGCAGTGACGAAAACTAAATATTCCTGATACTACAATATTAGGATTACTGTGGTGTAGAACACCAAATGAAATGAAATCCATTCTGGTGTAAAAGTTCAGAGCTATGTGAGATTAAGGAATACACAATAATTACTCTAGGGGTGCAAGATTGAGATCCAGAAGTCCCTAGGTGCCACAAGTTGCTGTGGGAGAGCAGATTGACTAAAAACCAAACCTTGGTGTCAGAACTAGGGTCAAATTAAAAATTTGTTGTTCTCTGCACTAAAAAAGGTAAAGGAAAACATTGTATATAGTATCATCGTAAGAAAATGTATTGTGTACTACATAAGTCTTAGCGAAATGACCCTTAAAATATGGACTTAAGGAATCTTAAAAAATACGGACTTAAGGAATAATAGCAACATTTATGGAAATATGATTGTTGCAGTAAAATCCAGATACAAACTTGTCCGTGTTTTATTGGGATACAGGTTTCATGTTCGAATCAATGGAGTTGGTCAGGGAACCAGACTAACTTTATAGGATGCTTTAAACTGCGCTTATTTTTCATGCAAAACATCATATGACCAAGCTGTTGTTGATAGAATTTTCTAAAATGGGCATCAAACAAAGGATACATGTTCAAAACAGAAAGTACAATAAGACTCTTAAAAAGTTTAAATAGTCAGCACAAAAGAAAAAAAAAGAATATTCAGAATTTGGGGGGGGGGAGCAAGAAGGACATCATGTGTTGATTAGAGTATGTCTCATGGTGGGAGAGATTATTGGTCTTGCAACGTGAAATTGAAAGAAAGTTGAGATACAAGAAGCCATCGAACTCCATATGGTTTGGAACTGCAGTTTGCGAAACTATACTGGAGGTAATTTAGGTCTAGGTGTATTTTACAATCTTTTTAGTTGAACATGTTTACCATCATTGCGTCTATCTCCATAAATAATCCTGAACTTTTTATATATGTGTTTTTAGCTTAACAATATCAGTACATACTATTTTATGCCCAGCTGAAAATTAGTCAGACTTAAGGAAAAATATTGACTGACTTGTTGAGTAGGTCTTGTTAGGGTTGGCAGGTCTGCATTAGTGGTCCTGTCTTCAAGGTCAAGGGTCAGTATTTTGTGTTTACCCTCACTTTTTCTTTTCTACCCTCTAACTCGACAACTCTTTAGGGATGGTATGTGCACATTAAAGGACACTCTTCAGTGTCGTGGTTATTGGTCAGTATATTAAGTTTTTCTTCATTCTTATCCTTCTATTCTTTAGCACTAGGGCTTTTTGTAATTAAGGGATGAGACATGAATTATTTTGTACCAAATTAGGGATCCTATCTTCAGGGTCAAGGTCACTGGCCAACATTTTGGGTTTTAGTATATAAAAGAAATTCCTATTGCTCTACAACTTTCAGTCTTGAAGATGTGTTGCTTTCCACATTTAGGGTCCTATATTCAAGGTCAGGGTCAGAGGTATATATTTTACGGTTGATTTTGTCTCTGTTCTAACTGTTCGAGTTTCGTGGATGAACCATGTTACACTTTAGTTTGATGATATGTGGTGTCACAGTCAAGGTTTTATCTTGTGAAAGTTGGGACATGTGGTTATCAGAAAATGACAACAAATCAATGTTTTTGCACTATTTTCAGTAGAGTTGTGCTCTTTTTTTTTTCACTATAAATCATCAGCAAGAGTTCCTAAGGGTGGTCTGGTAATCAGAGAGATTTTACTCCAAATATTGGGATCTCAACAATAACATAGAGGATTTTCAAATTCAGCAGTTACAAAAACAAATCCAAAATAAATATTCTGTGGTTTCTTGTATCAATATTTTTAGCTAATAGAGTTTCTCACATCTTACTCCAGTCTTAATAACCTTCCTTTGGCATCACTTGAAGATACAGAAACCTTTCAGTGAACTAAGATGTTCACTTCCAATTCATATATCCCATTGCTGTACAAGATGAATTTTGTTAAGAGTCAGTAAAGAGAAATGCAACAGGGTCCTTAAAAATTACTGGCTTTTAAGTACTTGAAGTGATACATATAAAGTATGAAAATGACTAACTTTAAGTACCTGAAGTAGTACATATCAAGTATGAAAATTACTTGTTGTTGTTGTTGTTATAGGGTTTAACGCCATTTTTCAGCACAAGATAGGCTATACATGGCGGCCAGTATTAATGGTGGAGGAAGAACCCTGGAAAACCCCGGGAAGAACCACTGACCCACGAGAAGCTACTGACAGGCTTTCTCACGTACCCACTGAAAATTACTGACTGGTACATATAAAGTGAAAACTACTGACTCTAAGTACCTGAACTGGTACAAATAAAGTATGAAAATTTACTGACTGGTACATATAAAGTGAAAACTACTGACTTTAAGTACCTGAACTGGTACATATAAAGTATGAAAATTTACTGACTGGTACATATAAAGTGAAAACTACTGACTTTAAGTACCTGAACTGGTACATGTAAAGTATGAAAATTTACTGACTGGTACATATAAAGTGAAAACTACTGACTCTAAGTACCTGAACTGGTACATATAAAGTATGAAAATTACTGACTGGTACATATAAAGTGAAAACTACTGAGTTTAAGTACCTGAACTGGTACAAATGAAGTATGAAAGATACTGACTGGTACACATAAAGTGAAAAATACTGACTCTTAAGTACCTGAACTGGTACAAATGAAGTATGAAAATTACTGACTTGAAGTACCTGAAGTAGTAAATATAAAGTATGAAAATTAAAGTATGAAAAATACTGACTGGTACATATGAAGTGAAAAATACTGACTTGAAGTACTTGCAGTTGTACATATATTGTGAAAATGGCCGTCTTCAGGTACCTGAAGTGATACAGTTAAAGTATGAAAATTACTGACTGGTACATATTAAGTATGAAATTGAAAGACATCAGGTGCTTGAAGTGGTAGATATAAAGTATGAAAAAGTAGAAATCTACATAGGCTGATTAGGACAGATAAACTCGGTATCACACTCTGTATATACTAACTTTTAAAATATCAACAAGGAAGGTGTGCATTTGCTAGAGGAAGCCCACATTATTATTATTATTGATTGGTAACTCAGATTGTAACAGAGTACAGACTAACAAGTTATGACACTAATACAACTGCCAGATTTGTTCATCATCAACAATTCCCTTTGGCACTGACATTTTAAAGTGATCATAATTGGGTTGCAAACAAGGAAACTGCATTATGAAATCATATATCTGTTGTAGATGCTGGCTTTAACAGTGGTGGCTTCCATCAACAATCGCAGAGAGGCCGGAGCAGTTATCGTGGTGGGAGGGGGGTTGGTGGTGGGCGTGGAGGAGGTAGTGGAGGAAATAGCACAATGACTAATGGCTTCTCCAGGCCAAGAGGAGGCAGTAGAGGCAGAGGAGGAGGTAAGTTGTCTTCACATGTTGTTTTGCAAGTCCATCCACACATTATCCTTAAACCAAGTAAAAGGCGCAAAATTTTCATGCTTTACTTTTGCGATATATATCAAATATCTGCTTTTAGGAACCTATGTGAAGAGTTGTGTGAAGGTAGAAAATTTTTCAAAAGCATGGTTGGCCACTGGACAAACTTAATCTGGTTGCACAGCCAAAATGCCAGGATGTCCATGTAAAAGAGCTATATGCCAATTCCAGTATAATTAAATCAGAATTTATAGTTAGTGTTCATGCAGAATATGTGGAAATTTGATAATGTTTACTTGCCATTTTATGCAGAGCCCATTTTATTGATTTTGTATCATGACAAACATACTTGTTTAAAACAAGTCAGCAAAAGCTAAAAGCTAATAGTCCATATGTGCTTTGACTTCATAGATAATTGGTTGCATAGCTAAATTGGTTGTGGTTGACAAGACATACGTATTACTTTTCCATCAATGACAACATCATTGTCAACTGCAGTATGTCTGACAAGTTTTAATTTAGTTTTTAGCTTGACTGGTCATAGACATGATTGGCACGATACCAACTATTATATATCACAGGTAAGAGTGAACATTCCATGTAACACATATTTAGATTCATTTTCAAAAACTAGTTCTGAAAAAGAAAACCTGGCCTCAAGGACAGGTGAGCTTATGGTATGGCCTAGCATCCAGGATCTATTTGTCTGCATTTGCTGGTTACCACTTGGGATTTTGATCAGATTAATCATCAGTATCACTGACAAGTAATGAGCAAGATCATGCGTATGAATTAGATAGTCTAGCATCTGATTGGCCTAAGTTATTACCAACTCTGGAAGCCAGATCTGATCCAGCTGTGCTCTGACTTGGAATATATTATTAGGGTCTTAGGAATAAGATCCATGCACATTAATAACATCATCTTGCATTTGATTGGTCAAAATTGTTACCACTCTAGGGGCTATATTTCTAATCCAAATTTGATGACACTTGAAATGACCCTAAGTGCTGATAATTAAAGCTGTATATTTCACAACCATACTCAGCGGCATGCTTTCAAGAATGCTAGCTTCTTTCATCTCACTTGTATCTGCTGAGACTGGGGGCTGTTCCATTAAAACATACATGGGACCTTTGGAAGGCAGTTTTGAAATCGGGTAGCCACCCATAGATGTGATTTAGGCCTTTCAGGACCCACTGATAGAATTGATTTAACAATAAAATCACCCACTGATTGAATTTTTTTGTTGGGGCGGCGGGATATATTAGGAAAATATTCGACTCATAGAAAGCAAAGTCTAAATATTTTATTCAAGATATAGCATAAAAATGCAATTATGTCAGGGTTTGACACTAATTTTTTTAAATAGGAAACCGGCAGGACTTTCTGCTTTTGAAAAATGGTGGTCCTTCTGACTGATACAAGGTCCTTTTTTGTTTATGGATCTACTTAGTGAAAAACAATGTATAATTTATACAATAGAATAAAACACGCATACAAGGTTGTTATTTTATTAGTTTTCATTAAATTCATCAACAATTTTTATGCTTTCTTTTGTAATGCTGACAAATCTTAAGCATGGTATTTATTATCAACATCATAATCATCATTGTCATAGGCAGCATCAACATCACTGTCAGATGCACCGTCAGTTCCCATTGCAACATTCTTTTTTATCCATTCATTTCCATATCTCTCTGACATAAGGCCCATTATAGCAAGACTGATGGTTTCACTGTCTACCTTGGGTACAAAATTTTTTATACCAAAAAAAATGAATTTAAACCTAAGAAGAAATACTAAATTATTGAATTAACAAAATTAAATAAACTAGAATGGATCTAATTTTAAATTGGTTTAAGATTACATTATTATAAATGGAATGGATCTTAATTTAAACTTATGTTTAATAGTTTAAATTCAGAAGTATAAAATGAAACTTTATAACATTAACCATTCACTTGAAAGAACATATACAATTTCTGCCTCTTTGTTAAATGCGTCGGTGGAGCAATCACTAATAACTGAGGGAAAAAAAATGACTGGAGGAAATGATATGGTTCTGTTCTGACCCTATGATTATGGGCAATAGCCCCGATAAATTTCTGACAATATTTGTCCATCAGGTAGGCAGTGTTTATTTCCAAACCTTGTCCAACTCACATAATTTTATATAGTATATGGGCATCCATATTTCTCGAAAAATGAGCATTTCTAGTTTTTCAGCAACATAATAGACTCCTCACTTTCAGAACAGCCAGGGGTTGCCATTTCAGCTCATGAGTTCTGATTATACCAATTATAAAGTTTCTGTAGCCAACTACAAATGTTCCCGACAATATTATATGCAAAACGAACTGAAAATGTCATCTTATCCTTTTTCTTGCTGTGGGTTAGCCACGGAACTTCCTGCTTCCACTTATCTTGTAATTTTCTTTCTCTTTTGGTTTTATCGTACACACGTATTTAGAGTTTCTTGTGGGAGGGGGGCGGTGGCAATTGACACCATAAAAAATCTCCACGTTTTTCAAACACGCGAAACCACAAGAAGTCAGTATCCTAAATGCTAGATGCTCTTATATGATTAACAAAGTAAGTGCCCAAATGACAATTTATGGCAGGCATCCAAACGACAATGATAATTTGGATTAAATGGCATAGGCATGATCTTTGTTTTAACTTCATTTCACTTTTGATTTTTATCATGTTTGACATGTTTATAATTTAAAGAAAGATTTATACAATCCCATAACATGGGATAGATATATTTTTAATATCCACAGTCTAAAATTGCAGGCCCCACAGACCACCGAGCTTTAGGAAAGTGGTGTTCCTTCTGAATATCACATGGCCTCAGGCCAGCGGACCTGCATTAGGCTTTGTTAAGTATGTGCATTTCTGGCTGAGAGTCAAAAACTGGCACATTTGAGTGATGACTGGTGCTTATAAAAGTTGTTAGATCTGTGTAAAAATTATTTAACATGCCAAGGTGTATATTGCAAAACCATGACATGCATGCAGGATTGCTACAATGTTTACATTCTACTTTACTCTTGTCTTTTTCTGTAACATTTAGCACATCTGAAATGCTGTTAGCATGGACAGTCACTCCTCTGCTTTAAATGCTGTTCTACAACCACTCTACTCCTGTTTGTGGATGTAAAATGTGATAGACAAGGTCACTATATACTGATTTATTCTACAAAATTATGCAAGGTTCTGTATGCCTTATTATTTATAGCTGGGAAGTGGTCTAAACAATACTTCAAAACAGCATTCAATTTTACATCTTTATTTCAAAATATATTACCAAAATGATTTCTTACATCATTGATAAAATGTTGTGTTCCAGTCTTTAACAGGATAAAGACAATAAATTGTCCAAACTTCACTTAAGGAATTCAGGTTTGTCAAGAATATGAATGACCACTTGCAATTTGAGACCCAGTAAAGTTAACCAACAAACTTTGAACAAAAGATGTTGTTCATGACAACTCCATCTGAAACAAAGCTAACACAAGCAGTGTTGACCCTAACCCTTGTATCTAAATCCACATTTACTATCTTACAGATCACAAATACAAGTACATGTACCTAGATCATAGCAACAGGCTCATGGCAGCAAATGTGATTTCGAAAACTCAATGTTCTGGATAAATGACATGTTGGTACTTTAGTTACATGTTTGACATTAATATGTACAACAATGACAAATGCTAAACCTGAAATTTCATAAACATCAATAAATGGCATTTATAAATGGCATAATTTCATCTCTGAACATGTATTCTGGTAATTTAAACTACTGAAACAAAGATAACAGCAATAACAATAGAACCAGTAAACCTTTTTCTTTCAACATTTTTTATCTTGACAATTTTAAGGGATTCATCATTTCTAAATTGAAAGTAAGATCTTTTTAAAACTGGCAAATTTTTCAGGAAATCCCCTTCATACATCTTAATGCCTTGGGCTCACAGAGGTAGATGCCTGTATTATAAGAAAAGAACTGATAAGCACTATTAAAAATTTGAACTATGTGAGATAACCCCTAAGACACACATACTTAAATCCAGAACATAATCAGTCAGTGCTCTGTACTGGTTACTAGTGTTGTAACTATTTTTCATGTTGTGATACCAAAATGTGACCCCACATTTCAGCAGAAGTGAACAAGATATTGAAATATATGACAAATAACACACTCTTCATTGTAATTTATCTACATGTGACATAATATGTCAGTGTACAAGCTGAATGGCTTTTAAAACTACCTGCTGTTGAAGGAAAAACTGTCAACACCTTTGTATTATAAACATGAACCCCCTCACCAATTGGATTGGTAGTGCAATCAGAGTAATACCCTACAGACTTTTGTTGAAATACATACACATACCAATTTTTATTGTAAAATTTTTAACAGGAAATCCTTCAAAAGAAAATTTTTGATATTTTGTACAATTTAGTAACATTACCTAAATAAAACAACTACTGTTTGACTTTGTACCTGTTGGCTTCTTGCTGGATTACTCCATTCTGCATCAAGTACTGAACTCTATTTGGTGGCCTTTTTTTAAGAGCAGCATTTGCATCATTGATGGCAGTTTCTTCCTCATTAACCTTAAATTAATCTTTTGTATCTTATTTATCAACATGAGTAGAAGTTGGTTTGTAGTAAAGTCACCAATTGGTCCACCACAATGTTGCTTGATATAACAATACTGAAACTTTCTAGTATTTGTCTGGAAAAAAAAAATAAAATGTCATCAAGGCTATGATAGAAGTAGCAGCTATATTTTGAAACTGTAAAAAAAAAAGTCTTTCAAAGGGAAGCACACTCTACTGACCAATAAAAATTTCTAGGAATATAAGATAAAATCATTTCTTCTATTTCACTGTTGAGTGCTAAAACTACTTGGTTATTTAGTGATTTAGCACCAGGGCATAGTAATAAATTGCCTTGCCCATGTTGGCATTGATGGGGGGGGGTAAAGTACTTTTAAGTTCATGTGTGTGCACACACCAGAGATATAACAGATTGGTGCGAGGACATGTCCAGTGATTAAATACTGCAAGAGATTACCAATTATCAAACTTTTATGGTCAAAAATGGTGCAAAATTCCTATTCAGTTTCTGACAGTAATATTTTGTACTATCTAAAATAAAATAAACTGTATAATAATTTTGTGTTAAAAAAAATAATAATTTCACGCAGCCATTCCATTCCTAACATTAATATAAAAAAACAAATGACTAAAACTATTTTGTCTCATCATCACTGCTGGCCTAATAAGAGTTATTATTCCAGGTGAGGTTAAGGGGCTGTCCATTTAGTACATTTGAAAACTGCCATTTTTTACCCCCTCCCCCAGTTGCAGGGTGGACTTTTTTCTAACCCCTCCTCAGTGTGAATGTATACATTTGCTTAGTACCCCCCTTCAAACACTGTCAATTTGTCTGCATTTCGAATAAAAAGGGAGTTTCTTTAGTAACATGGTCTCCATATTTGCATGATCAAGTCCCAGTTTTCAAGCAACAGATTTGATCATTCACTGTGTTTGATAATCTTACTAATTTCACACATTTTGGAGTTACATTTTTATTTGTCCATTATTTCTAAAAATATTAAAACTGTACATTGCAAATACTGGATGCAGATGACAGTTCTGACTGCCATGCATCATCAATCCTGGAAACCAGAAAAGGGCACATGGGCTAATCTAGCTGCTTACAATTGACTTATCAGTTATATATGTACTATAAAAAAAAATCTACAAGTGAAGATACTTCTCTCCCTTTTCGCACAACTTGTATGGCCATTATCAGACCCATTTAATATGCAACTGCAGTACACGGAATGGTTGACTGCCCTCTCATTGGCCAATTGAAAATGATGTACTGCGCTTATTTATAACTTATCTTCTTGATGCTTTTCATTTTTAAAATTGGTAAGGGGCTACAAACAAATTGGAAAGTGTGCAAATACTATCAGTTGTTTCTTGTTGGCTATGGCAAATAGGTTTTATTGTAACTTTAATAAAGTTTTTGTTAAGTGTGTATATACTACTTGGTCTTATCCCCACCCACACATATATTCAAACTACCCCCCCCATGTGTACATATAAAATGTATAGTCCTCAACAAAACAAAGTTTAATCCAAAGCCAACATAAGATTCACAATGAAACTAACACACATGAATTCAAAAATGACCACTAGTGCATTCATTATGAAAATTATTCAAGTGAATAAAAATTAGGCATGGAGTGTAAAGCAGCAACTATGTTATGTGCTGTGTATATTTTGGAGATGATAAACATAGCAAAATATGGTGTACTGTCCAAATGTTTATCAACTTGACATGCACATAGCAAAACCTAAACATAAAGTCAACAATGTTTAATTCAATTGCAACTGTGGTATCATTGTGCTTAAATTTTTTGGAGAAAATTAGATGACTGGATACTAAGCAGAAAGTTGTAATAATCATCTACTTGTTTACAAGCAGCAACCGACCACATTGTTAATAAATACTTGCATGGTTATGACCACAACCAATGAAAATAAGAACTGTTACCCATTAAGAATCTGAAATCAATGAAAAACTGCTAACACATTTTGACTTAGATTACCAAAAGTTACATTTTAATTAGGTATGGACAGTATCATTTCTATGCAGAAATAACTGGAAGATTGTGTGAATAATGATCTATTACTAACCAACTCATTGGTTTCAAGATAATTTTCTCATTTTTGTTCTATAACTTTAACTTCCTTTCCATATTGCCATTTATTACAATAGTTCTGAGATTTTTTTAAAAACTGTCACAGTAATTAAACAAAATGCAACTGAATCCATGAAACTAGTTCATTGAAATTGTACACAAGATACTTCATACAAACATACAACAGTAATGCCAGTGGTATTATCCTCTGCACTTCTTCCATTGCAACTTTAAAGTGCCATCAATCAGATTTTTCCTCTGATAACCGTTAAGTAGTCAAAATTTTGTCAAGCTGTATTCCAAAACATCGGAATTATCTATTGGAACTGGACTTGGATTGAGTACATGTTGGAGTTAAAATATCCAACGAAGACTCCATTACACAAAAGCATTCGTTTCTACCCCTTCATTCAATTAACACGAAATCTGCCCCATGCTGATTCTGTGCGTGTTGATCATCTTGAGTTAATTGGATGAAGACAAGTACGTGTTACAATGCCAATGGCTTTTGATCGACAGAAATGAGTCTATGACAACAACGGTCATAATGATTGAATAAACGGAATTTCACTAGTAGTCTTAACACTTTTTGATTAGCTTGCTGAAAAAATAACAGAACTTACCTCTAAGGCTGTCAATTATTTCTCAAGGCTTTGCTTTCTCAACCAAATACCGACTTCTTCCCCTGTCGAAAACATGTTTCACTGCCATAACTGTCATAATACGGCTACATTCAGTTCTTTTCGCAGCGCGCATCGGATCCAGCTGATGCAAACCAAGTCTCACGAGACTAAAATTAATGTCGCAGAATTTACACTTTAATTTTATAAGGAGATTTATTTTTAAAAATCTGCTAGTTTTACTATGATTGAGAAAATAAAGACATAGATTTTCACTTTGTTTGTGATTAGTAAAACTACAAATGCAGATCACGTGGTAGGCTTTCCCTGACCTATTTATAGCTGACCAATGACAACGTTATATAGTCTGTTGTTCATTCGAAGGAAATAGGCCTTCTTTTGACGGGAACAAATACGGCATGCATAACATAAAATACGAATTTAATAACTGGATATCTAAAGTGAAAGTTTTTTTATTATGTTTAGGTCGCACTTTCAGACAGACCTACAGAACCAGTTATATCAACCACCTGTAGAAGCGATTTTATTGAATAAACAGCCTGGGACAGAAGCAATTTTGAATCCAAACCACCCTGGCATATATGTTTTTAAAAGTGCTGTCCCCGGGTCCCATGTATGTTTTAATGGAACAGCCCTGGCACTGTTCAGCCTGACTGAATACAGTTTACACGCAGCTAGACAATCTCACCAATTTTAACAAGGAGTTAGTTATTTTAAGAAATGGCAGAGATGTGTGATGACTTGGAACGTTGTCCTCAAACTAGAATATATATTCATAGCAATAAAGAATATGATAACTTTATTGAAAACCTGATCAGTTGTTTATGGTCTTGAATAGGCAGATTTATTGATTGTACAACTCGTTAAGTAATCCTTTCTATTCAGTACATGTATAAGGAGAAGCAGTAGTTGATAGTATGCCATGGTCAAGACCAAAATGGTGCAGGTTTAGATCCTAAAATTGGACTTGCTGGATTAATTACTATACTTACTGGCTTATAAGTTGATTCAAACTGCAAACAACAAAGATCCAGATCTGCCATAACATAGTGCACCTGTAGATCAGAGTCTGTCTTGTGTGTTCTTCTGATTTCTCCAAAAAAAAATTGCACAGATCCAGATCTGCCAGCATATAATGCACCAGCAGATCTGGGTCTGTGCAGTTTGCAGTTGGACTCAAAAGCAAGTACAGTAGTCCCCCTCTTATAAGGCCACCCCTATTGCAACAGGAAAGTGGCCTTATAATGCGGGTGGCCTTTCTAGAGGGGGATGACAAATGCGAATAGTAAATACATGTACATAACATGTATATAGAAAGTCACAACTACATTTAATTCTAAAACATTTAATATTTTCATTTAAAAATCACATGCACATTGTGAAATCAATGTGAAACAAACTATTTCATCATTTTCAAAAGATCGCTATGAATAACTATTGATATACATGTAGTTTTAAAACTGTCATTATAATAATGTTACAGATCACATCATCTGTCACCAACAGACACTTAAATACAACACCAATGTTCCTAAGAATTCTTATGCTTGAAAAATTTATCCAGTGTCGGACTTGAATTCTGTGCAACCATCCGTTACTTGCAGTAAAGTCGTCATATCCCATTTCAGCTGACAAAATTGTTGCTTTTTCTTGGATCATTCGACCGATGAGTGGAATGTTCTTAGCACTTGCAGTGCAAAACCATTCAAAAACCATTTCATTCAAATCAGGATACAAACATCTCCTGGTTCTAACAGTCTTCCTTTCTCCTTCCATTCCACCTTCCCATTCCTGCAGAATTGTTTCCCTATCTTTCACGATATGGTTTATCTGAGTCTTTCCGACATCAAATTTTTCTGCCAGGATCCTTGAACTCTCCCCCTTTTCGATCAATTGAATTACTATCACTTTCTCTTCTAAACTGACAATTTTTCTTTTCCTTGATGACATGTTGATCTTTTTGCAATAACTTATTCCAATGTTGCCAACTACAAGACTGAATAAAAAAAATTTCTACATTTAAACAAAATGCCATGTTTTTAAAGACCGCGATCTTGTCACGTGATTCATTAGTCGCAGTCTGGTACCCTATTGATTTTACATTGTTTTACACTAAGTGACAGAAGCCAAAACGGCTTCAATATGTACGCAGAATTGACCTGAACAATAGCACCTTGCGGCCATAGGGATTTGCAATCTTGACAATTATTGTCAGTAGTAATAGCCACTAATTATGGAAGTGAACAAGCTCAACATCTTACTAAGGGAAGCCATAAAGGCTATGAAACCATTTTCCCACTGACTTGTGTATTGTACATCAATACTGCCACTTCTCAGCTGTTACTACTGTTAATAATTGTAATCTTAACAATTATCAGTGGCTAAACCGGACATCTCATGATAACACAGCAGTAAGGCTAATCAGATTACATGTACTTACCTTCTTGTATGGATTAAAATTTGAGTCTTTCTTGGCTTTATGGAATAAATGTGGCATCTCGTGAGGCGTAAATGATATAATATTAACCTTAGTGGTACATGTACTTTAGTCAACACTTCTTTCAGGAACGAAAACCTGACATTGGGAAACAGAAATCGGATTACTTAACACACGTTATGAATAAAATTGGTTCTGGATACATATTACAAAATAAAATGCGGCCGTTTGTGAGGGGTAAATTTTATATTTTTGCACAAATATGCTGGTCGCTGGTCGCGTTAGCCAGGTGGGCCTTTCGTGAGGGGCACTTTTGAACACAAATTCGTCGGTGCCTTCGGATTCTGGCTATAAGGAGCAGGTGGCCCTGGTGAGGGGGGCCGTTCAAGAGGGGGACTACTGTATAGATTGTGCCACAATGTGACCTTAGGCAAGGCATATGAATTAAGTTGCCTGAGTACTAAATAGCCTATCTGTCTTGCTGCACCACCAAATGACATGAGTACATGTGTATCATTCAAGTACAGTTCTAAATAGATTTTAATTGCATAATTAGACACAAATTGTGAATGTTGTATAACAAAATTGTGTTTTGCTGTTCTTTTGAGGATAATTTTAAGTTCTTAATTGATTTTCCTCCTAAACTAATTGGAGGATGTCTATGGATCTTAAAATCTTTTCATCCCTAGGTCTAGTTGATTCTACATTAAAATGGTGCGGCTCAGAGAAACCATTGTGAAATTTTTGTTATCGCTACTTCCCTTGAATAGACTGTTATATCAACATGGAGTTTTCACTGAAACACACCTTGTAATGTCTGGTTGGTCATAAAGGAAATTGGCACTGATCTGATGTACAGTATGGTCACCATGACAGGCATGTTGAAAATCTTTTTATTGCTACTCCGCAAGATAAAGTTGTTTTGTCATGGGATTTTCACTAAAGACTTATAATGATGTCTGTTTGGTCTTTAATGTAAATGGTTCTGCTTGGACATCCAATATGGCCATCATAGGGGCCATTTTTAAAATTATTTTTACATCTATCCCTCCTGAATGGATGGTAATATCAACAAGAGGGTTTTACTAAAAGATTTTTTATGATGTTTCATTGGTCCTACATGAAATTGGTAGCAATTTGAAATTCATTATAGCAACAGATCTTGAAAATCATATCACTACTCCTGAATGTAAAGTCACATCAGCATAGGGATGGGGTTTTGACCAGGAAACTTTTTATGATGTTTATTTGGTCTAATATAAAATGGTGCCTCCTGGACATTCAGTATGGCCACCACAGTAGCCATCTTGATGATCTCGTTATGGCTACTTCACCTAAATGATGGTCATATCAGCATCGGTTTTCACTGAAATAATTCTTATGATGTTGCTGCTAAATGAAAATAGTGACGATCTAACATCCAATGTGGCTCCCAGCAGCCCTGTTGAAAATCTTGTTGCTTTTCCTCTTGAACAGAAAATTGTATTAGCATGAGGTTTTCACTGGAAGAATTCTTACGGTGTCTAGTTGGTCTTAAATGACAGTTATGCTGAGCTGATTATATCCACAATGGCTGCCACAGTCACCATGGGTTGACACTTTCTAAGTTTCACTTCCAAGACGGTCAATTCAAGCATCTGAGTCAGCTGTCACCATATTCATTTAAGCAAATTGCATACATGAAACATGCTTTAAGAATTGTTTTCATGAAACATTTCCATACAATGTGATGTTAAAAAAAGCTCTGATAATTTTAGGAATATACCTTTAAAATTTATTCGCGCATAAAAATTGATAAAATAACAGTAACAACAGCAAGAAGAAGAAGAAGAAGAACATTATAATAATAATAATGATAATAATAATGGTATTTGTTGCATGTTATTTGAACAGCAACCAAGTTTTGGTTGTTGAAGTACTATTCAGATGTTACCTGTATAAAGAGACTAATTTGCCAGTAGGTTTTTTTTTCTTTTTTTATAATTGATACTCGCGAGGTTAAACCATCCTGTTTGTGTTCTTGTGCAAGTCTGTCCTCTGAGAAGGGAAATAAATCCCGTTGGGATCCTAATGAAAGTAAAATGAATGGAAAATGAGAATTCGAGTTGAATGTGAATGTGGTTGATTTTAGTCAATGACACACTGTAATCATAGCTGGCCAAACTTTACGGACTTTTTTTCATTTCCTTCCTGTGTGTTGCAGGTGGATTCCAGGTATCCCAGAGAAGTGATTATCACCAAGAGGGATACCATGGCTACAACAGCAGTGGTGGTTACAACAACAATAATTACCAGAAGCGTGGAGGAGGGGCGTGGAATACTCGTGGAGGAAACTCACATGGCAGTGGTGGAGGTGTGTGTCCTATCTGCACATATATGATGACAAACATGTATTTGATGCCATATTTGGGACACTATAAAGAAAACTTGGCACTATCTTGGTTTTTGTCTTCGCGTAAATGATTTAACGTGGCATTATCTTGGTTCTTGTCTTCTTGTAAATGATTTATCTTTATTCAGACAATGTGTTTATGAATAGTCTTTGACTATGCTTGAGCAAAAGTATATCATAATATTTGCATCATTTTATAAATATTCAGTACATTTGTTTTAATGATTTTATAGTTCAGTGTGTAATAAAAAGGAATATTCACACCCATCAAACCAAAAATATTTGTCATCTGACCTTTGAGAACAGAAATGTTAAATATTTCCATCAGTGCTATGGAGAAATCTGCCGTTGTCAAAAGCTACATTTTCAGTGTTGTTTTTGCACATGAATTTAGTAATGGGCGTACAGTTTTACCCAAGTCATCTGACTGATTAAACATGGCATTTTTAGGTCAGTTCTCATGCACTTTGCCGAGGTATTCATGCACTGTGAATACATTTCAGGGAAGTTAACATTGTAAGTTGTGTTAGGAGACTAGATGCATTTTCATGCCATTCTTTATTACTTAAAGGAAAACTGGAAGGTAGCTGACCTGTAATTCTTTTAGAATTATACTGAAGAAAATCAAGGTATAGCTGTTTGGAGTTTGACATAATGCAGTACAAAATTAGTTTAAAACGAACAGTTCATGTCAGTTTGTAATTATCTTTGAACAGACTAGTGTTATGCTGTTGCTTCTCAGATAAAACTTGTTTGTCAAGAGCTTGTTAAAAAATCTGCATGTATGTGTGCACCATCCATTAAGAAACTCCAGAAGTAAGCAACCTGGCTTTGTGTTTAAACCAAGTTTACATGGCATCTCCAACTGGTCTTATAAGGCTTTATGTACCCAGTTGATTCTGTTGTATTTCAAGAGATGACAGCAGTCTTCTTTTTTTTTCTTTATTAGTCTGGCTTGTAATAGCAGATGGTAAGACCATGATTTTTTTGATTTTTTTTTTTTTTTTTTTTTTTTTTTTTTTTTACCAGCAGGGGTGAAAAAATGTTTGGATTAATTTTGAAAATGTATGCTTAAATATTTTGAATTATACAGTGGGGATTTGTCGTAGCATGGTTTGCAGGTGAGAGACTAGATTCTGCGGAACCCATGTTATCTCCTAACCAACAAAGTTGGTAGAGGATATGGCATTTTGCCCCTCTGTATTTACGTTCATTTGTTTGTTCATTACCTCTCAATATTTTGTCACCACTCAAATTCTAAGACTATGTTTCACCTGCATTTATGAAACTTGGTATGTGGATGCATCAGAGTACATAAGCCATACCAAAACTAGGTCACTGGTCTCATTTGCATGCTTGAGTGACTTGTCTTTTTTCCATCTGCTAATACACCTTCAGTATCTTTTACTGTGTTTCACCTACTCATAAAAATCGGCATGTAGAGACATCAAGACAAAAGTAACTCAGCCATACCAAAACCAGATCATGGTGACCTTTGCATGTATGAGTGACTTTTGAACTTGAAGCTGTTTGTTCATTACACCTTCAATATCATGGTCTCCATTTCACTGACACTTAAAAACTAATATATAGATACCCAGTGCTCAAAGAAAAATTTTCTTAGAACAGGCCCAGGGCAGGTGACAGAAAAAAAATCACAGGCCCAGACTCCAATTTCTATATGCCCCAAATTGCCCCATTTTTAATGTTGTTTGTCACAAAATATTGTGATCGCTATGCTTAGATATGAAAAGATAAAAACAAAGTCATGTTAAATTGGCTTTGGTCTTTATTTGAATGTAAACAAAAATTTCACATAAAGCTATATTTTCCCTCGGAGCCATTGTCTAATTGCTCTGACAATGTCCTTCTTAGTGAATCAACAGTATTTATGTTCATTAGCATCTGAAGCGTGTCTAGATGTATAGTTTCTGTTTACATTTATGCTGCTTAACACATTAACCCCTTGAGGTTTTTGTCATTTTCGCCTGAAATGCGAGTAGGAAACACAGTTTGGGGGCTATTTCACCCGTGCATGAGCAGAAAGGTAAAAGTTGGAGATCTCTATTCTTTTTTATTTTTTTTTGGCTGAACGGACCCATCATTTTCATATCGAGATCACTCTTTATTCCAAATGCCCATCTTATCCTACTTTTTGCAATGGTTCGTCTGACTGTGTGCAGTTCTGTCTTAGATCTGAGGCCAAAAAGTCTAAAATCCGGACACAAAATCAGATTCCGACCTCGGGCGAATTTTGGGTGGAAAAAACTCTGCTCCAAATAGTTACGTTTTTCCCTCTGTATTTTGTAGTGCAGCTAGAACATCCAGCTTATTTGGTATCATTGTAAAGGTACATCTGTCTACCTTTCTATAATACCACCCACTTTAGTGTATCATACATGACCTTGATGCTACAGAGCTCGGAAGTAGACTGCTACCTCCTGCCACGTAAACGCGGCGCCAGGGGTTAGTGTGTTAATATGATTAACCAGTGTTTCATTACACTAGTGTAAGCATGAGCAAGGGGAAGCCAAATTATTTTTCATTAAACTTGAACTTGAAACAGCTTGAACAACACAATAGCAATTGAACAAGACCATACAAAAAATACTTATGTGCTTTTGCCGAAATCTTTTTAGTTAGGCTTGCCTTTTTATCCACCAAAAAAATGTTGATTTTTAATCAGTGACTCAGAAGCCAACATGACCATATTTGATTCTTTTATTCCTTATAATACCTCTAAAAACATATGGCATTTGGCCTAAACTTTCCAGATTACAACAATAAATTAATCAGTGTATGTACGCTAATCTCAGTCGCATTATGCAACCACGCATAATTGCACCTGTTGCAACAATGGCTGGAACAGTTGTGGTTCCCACTAGACTGGATCTGACTGATTTCTGTCACATAAATAACTAAAATGGTATTTTAGAATCAAATGTATGTTAAAGCCATGTGAGCACTAGTTATAGTAACCCAGGCAGTCTGTTCGCCATTCATGAATCACATACATCATTTTGAATGCAAAGTTTGCAGCTTTCGATACAAGTACAAGTAGATGATCTTCATAAGGGTAAAGGGCATACATCGGGATAAATAATAATAGTTTACTAGCCTTTCAGCATGATCCATCTTGAAAATAAATTTCTGCATGTCATCAGTGGAATAAGTTTTCCCAATAAATTAGATTTTTATCAACAAGCCAGATGGGCATCTCACTTGGAATACATGAGGGGCCTGATCTTAAATTGGAGGGGTCTGGGCATCAAACTATTTGGATTTTTTAAGTACTGAGAGACCATTAGTTGAAAGTAACGCCACCATTCCAAAAGTGTTACTTGGACTTCATATGTACACTTGACTCTTGTGATTACGTACTTTAGCTGTTTGTTCTTTACACCAATAAAATTCGACCTATTTCACTTGCTTTCATGAAAATTAGTATGTAGATCTTGAAAGTAACTCTCTCATACTAGAACTAGGTTATTGTGGCCTAATTTGGATGCTCAGGTGACTTGTACACACCCCAATATCTTGGACCCCTTTTTTGCCCATTAATGAAGTTTGTTATGCAGATATATTCAGTCATTTCAAACTCGGTTATTGTAACTTATTTTCGTATTTGATGGACTTTTGAATTTTAAGTAATTTGAATGTTACACCCTATGTTATCTATACTCACAAAAATTGGTACAAGGACTAAAAGTAACTAAGCTATATACAGTGTCATATATTCAGTCTTGGGTGACTTCATATCTTGGTTATCAGTTTGTTATATTGTCAGTGTTGTACACCAAATTTCACCAACACTTGTGAAAATTGCAATGTGGATGCATACCAACGTGAGTAATCTTACCATAAAAAATAGATCATTGCAACATAATTTTCACTCTTGACTGACATGTATGTTTTCAACCATCCATTTATTGCACCTCAATAGCCCTATTTCACCATCACTGAAAAACCTTGGTATGTTGTGGCATATTAAGGAGGGTAACTCAGCCATACTAAACCTGGTTAAATATAACTTGATTTTCAGGCTTGAATAACTTTTATAGTTTCAGTCACAGTCATGATATCTACCATGTACTACATGGTTTGTGGATGGATTTGAAATAGAATAACTCGACTTTGCCAGAAGTTGGTCACTTTGATCTAATTTTCAGGCATAAACAACTGGTATTTCCTCTTGTAGTCTGTATATTGTCGGCTATTCTAAATACGTTTCTTTTTTCGGGATTTGCATTTCTGGGTAAACACCTTGTTTTCCAAATTTATCATTTTGCAACTTTCTAGATTTATTTGCCTGTAAGTTACACAGAACTCAGAATTCTGCATTTTTCTGGTGCACTGTTTCCTTGTGTGGCATGTTCTGTTTATTTATGTTGCTTTTTTTGGCTTTCATTTGCAGGCATGCGTGCAGTGGGGCGAGGAGGGCCCAGGGGTGGGAGTCGTGGTGGTCCTGACACCAGCAGAGGCGGTGGATTTGGCAAACCCAATTTCAACCAGCAGTCAGCCCCTATGGTCCAAGAGTAACAGACTCGCACCTCTCCACTGACCGCATGATGAATCTGGCCTAAACGTGTGATGGATGCCAATAATTGCAGTGGATGTTAACTTTTTTTGCAAGCTTTGAATAATCAGTGAAAACACTTAAGTTTTGTTGAAGCAGCAGGAATTTTTCTAACAGCAACTTTTGATTAAAACCAGCATTTGATGTACAATTCTTATTGATGTAAGAAATTCTTACCTTCCCAGCTCTGGTGTGCATTTGATGCAAGATTTGCCAGTGGGGGGGTATTTTTTTTTTTTTTAAACTTGGGTTTCCTTATTTTTGGACATGCATAAGATCATAACAATCCCAGTTCAATCATTTGCAGCTCCAGTAGTGTGTGTCGATGTATCAGCATGTATTGACAAGTAACATTTTGTGTTCATTTAAAGATTTTGTACTTTTGTACATTGGAGCAATTTTTGTGAGAAGGTATAAAAAGAAAACATTTTAACACTTATTACAAAAATAAAACCTTTTCTGTTCAGTTACATTATGCATTTAATAGCTTTTGTTCACAAAGAACAGTTGCAAACAGTGACATTTGTACTAATTACAGATACACTTCTATGTTACCGACATTTTTGTTCAATACAAACTACATTTGACAATTCGTGTGTGTGTGTGTCTGTGTGTGTGTGTGTGTGTGTGTGTGTGTGTTAATTAGTACTTTTGTTAAGAATGCAAACCAGTTTGTAAAGAAATGGTTTCCACAGAATTTCCTTTTGCTTTGTATCTTGTCAGTATTGGTAACAGTTTTGTTTTTTAATAAGAAGTTTTCAGTTACGATTTAATTTTGGGGTGAGGGCTGTTTGTCATGTACAGTCAATTTTATTATTCAAAAATCATTGTTTGCATTTTACTTTTTACACAGTTGACTTGTCATTTTATTTCTTCATTACGAACTTGAAAGTGAAACTTTGCCAATCATCTGACACAAGATGCTAATTGTTTTCTTTCTTAATTCAAAATTGCAACTTTAAACTTTATGGCAGCCATAAATTTACATTATTGAAGTGGCATTTTAATTGCTATATGAGGAATAAAATGTAGAGAATTTGCCTCTGCAGATGTTTCATGACAGACTACATGTTTTGAAATTTTTTTTCAAGTCATTATTTTGTTAACTTTGCTTATGCTTGAATTTGCATTGCATTAAGTCAAGGATGAACCAGAACCATTAACTAATGTCTTCTGTATACTTTAATTTTTAGCTGTACTGGTTATAGAACATAAGAGCAAATGCAGTGGCCTGCTGTCCATAATCCATACATGATGCGTACTACATTTGCCTGTTGGCACAAGTTTTGTTATTACCACCCCATAATTAATTGCAGGATTGCTGTGAAACTTGAAACACACACACGCACTCTCACTCGCACACACACGCACCTAGTTGGTCCTAAATGAAATTGGTCCCGGTCTGATATCCAGTATGGCTGCCAAATGTGACCATCATGATAATCTTGTTGCTACTCCTAATAGTAGATGACTGTTCACTAAAAGATTTTTATGTCTGTCTATGCTAAACAAAAATGGTGCAGATCTGACCTTCAGTATGGCTGCTATGGTAACCGTCTTGACAATTTTGTTTAGCTACTGCTTCTAAATGAAAGTCACATCGGCATGGAATTTCCACTGAAAGACTTGTTATGACATTTAGATGGTTCTAGCAGCCATCATGAAAATCTTGTTATTGCTACTTGCAAATGGAAAGTCATATTTAAATGGATTTTTCACCAGAAAACTTGTGGTGTCTAAATATAAATAGTATTGATCTGATATCCTGGCCATGTTGCAAACTTTCTGTTGCCATTTCTTCTATATAGATTTTCATATAAACATGCGGTTTTCACTGAAAAACTTCTTATTATATCTAGTTGGTCATTGACGAAAATGGTTTTGATCTTAAATCCAATGTAACTGCTATGGTGGCCATCTTGAAAATCTTTATCTTTCAACAGTATCAGCAATGGTCTCAACACTCAATATTTCAAAAGAAGAAACAGTCTTATCCTAGATTTCTGGAAATTCCTTTCAGCCAGTAGAGCATCAGTCCCATTGAGGGATTCTGGTTTCTTCATTGTTTTAGAGCTTGGTGAGGTAGATTTTTCTGCCATTCTCTATTATGTTGTATGAAATGAGTATACAATATTGAGATGTTGCTTTCTAAAGTACATTGAAGCAGTAAATATTTTCAAAAGATATGAAATGATGAGTTTACTCCTTCAAGCAAGTATATATTGGAGAAGTCGAGTTGCTTCTAAAATTATGTCAATCCTTTTAATTTAATTAGTGTCCATTTTGCTAAAAATGACCACTTTTTAAAGCTAGGTGCCGGCCTTTACATTTCTAGATTATGTTTTGCTACTTCTTTCATTCCTAGCAGAAGTGTTTATAATATTTTCAAAGAATTGTTAACATTCCAAGTTCTTTTAAAACTCCTTCAAGGAAAAATTGGGGCTGAAGTATAAAGTGTACTCAGCCAGTAGAATCAACTTAATTGCAGCACAGTTGTCCCTGTTTAGGGGAAATCGGCTCTTGAATATTTTAGTTTTTCTGATGTGCAAGTTTTGCCTTTTTTTCTTTGAGGACAATGCATTTGTGACAAGCAACATCCCGTCTATTAAAGTCGACTAGATTGTCGTGTGTTATAGAACATGTGATTATGACAAGTGTTAATAATTGATCTCACATATTCAGTTGGATGTTTGGTTTTATAACACATCAAACAAACAGCAGTAATCCACAGATTTCATCTAATTCTTGGTGCCTGCAGTCATCAAGAATGTCTCTGCAATGTGATGTGTATTTGACAAGTTAACCATGTCAGATAACACATTCTATGATTAATCTGTTGACTGGGTTTTGTCAAATGCAATAATTAGACAGTAGGCCTACTCAAACTAATTCATTTAAAAACAGAAACTGCATTAATATTCATTTAAAAACAGAAACTGCATTAATATTATTTGTGTATTATATATCTTTATTTATCAGCTGTCAACATTTTCAAGTTTTGACTGACAAAAGTGGATATTGTATGGATGTTATGTGTGAAGAAAATGTATTCAGCAGTTTTAAAATATAGAATTAGTATGCATACATATTTGTTGCAGTTAATATCAATCTTAAAAAATATGGTAGACAAAAACTTAGTAAATACAAAAATGTGGAAGCAAAATGAGGAATTTAGATAATTACATTTCAGCCTGTATCTTGATTATCTCATTAATGTTGCAAATAGCTTGGACTTGAATGAGGATTAAATATAGTGTAAGAAATCTGAAGGCCGGATTTTCTCCTTAAATTGGTTTGGAAAGAAATCATGAGACAGATATTAATTCTTTGAAGAGAAAATGTTACGAGTCCCAGCTTTAAAGAATAACTCCATTGGAAGCTTTTGCATTTTTGCATTATTTTGTTCAAAAGTCATTTCCATGTTTGTCACAATTGAAAACTTGTTCATAGTGGGTTCTTTATGTATGTACAGGACACACAGAGTGCATCAACCACATTACATTTCTGCTCTGTATATGGTGCAGTTCAGTGTAGTTCAATGGCTTGCTGATGTTACATTCTGGCACTAGATGTACTACATGCACCAGGTGGAAGTTGTACTCTGATAACAACCCCATAAGCTCCAGCAGGATGTCCCATTAATCATATTTGTAGATTACCTTTCATTGGTTGATTATATTCCCAGAGTGACTAGCAACAGTTGGTAACTTGGTGAATCCTGAATTAAGGGTGTTCCAGTGAAAAATACTGGGGTCCCAGGGAAGGCACTTGTTCAGTGCAGGGTAGTCACGTATAAATGCAGTTTAGAATTTGTGTAAAATCCGTATGAACCCTTAGAGTAATAACAATACCCTGGCATATATTTGTTAAAACTTACTTCGCTGGGTACTATGTATATTTAAATGGAACAGCCTTTTAATCGGTGTCTGTCACATCTTAACATGGTTGAGCTGCACTTGTTTCCCAGTAACACTTAATGTATAGTAAAATGGGGCATCAATCATTGGCTGCTACACGGACATGAAGGGAAAGGCATAAATTGACATTGTATGTGACAGGTACATGTGTTTAAGTACAGTTCAGGATCAGTTCTCTTCAAACCAGTAGTCCAGACTTTTCACTTGTGCAGAGCAGTAGAATATATTCTGGATCAACAAGTTGTACTTCATTATCATTGTTGTGGACAATCTCTATTTGGATAAAATCTGCATTTGGCGGGTGGGTTCCAGATACAACATGTTCCAAGTTTGTATGTTTGCTTTATGTTATACTTGTGCATGTGTTTGGTACATAATCAAAGAGGAGAAAAGAAAATCTTTCAGCTCTCCATCCAGAAACCATGATTTTTCTTCCAGTCCCATTATCAGTAATATCTGTTATATCTTTCTCGATGTTTTCATGTCTTCATTTAGATATTCTCTTTGGTACATTGTTACTTTTTATTCTTTGGTTATTTGCGGGTATCTCCGTCCAGACATTCAAATTTTATTATGGGATAGAAGATCTCGCCAGAATAAAATCATGGACATTTCTATAAGGAAAAGTGATAAAAGATGTGATGGTGTGATGTAAACTGTTCAAAAGTGTACCCAACATTTATCAGTGTTTGCAGTACTTGATATTTTACAGAAATGTGTTTAAAGGTAATTGCATGGAGGACCTTAAAATATGAATCATTTCCAATTTATGAAATTAGCAAAATAATTTCTCTTTTTGAAAGCTTCTACAAGCAGACAATGACGGTATTGTGTAAGGTTTTTAAATTTCAGTTTAAATTTGCACAGATTTAAGATTCCATTGATCTGCATTTGCATGACTGGAACATTAAACCTTTTCCTTATAAGATGGCCAACTTTCAGTTATGTCCTAATGTGTACTATTACATTTTTAAGATGGTAATCATGTGATAAATTGAGATATCCTGATGGTTACATGCACAGTTCAGTTGAGAAAAGCATATTGATGGGAAATGTGCATCAATATGAAACACTAAGTACAAAGACAGGATTGTTGTTCTTACTGCATTGGTCATATTTGTCTACTTTGTTAAAGTTAGTTGAATGACATTCTTCTCAACAAGGATTTTTATTTCCTTCTGACATTAGTGTAGGATACCATTTGGTTATAGTCAATTTACTGTGCCACGGACTTGAAGCACATCTTTGTTAGAAAGGTTTGTTTACAAAACATGATGAAGTTCTAACATGAAAATATGAAATTTGAAGAGCTGAAGGTGGATACGATAAGGGAGATGGCTTGTTGCAAAGAGTATTTAGCAATTAAGAACAAACAAAATAAACCCTAACATATTTTCTACTGAAGTATCTTTTATCTTTCTTTCTTTCTTCTCTTTTATGTTGCTCTTGATGGTCTTCAGGGCTTTTTCATTTCACAAGCAAGTGACTGAAATAAAGACCTACACCATATATTTGTATTTTTATTCCCCTCTTCAGTCCACCCATTTATGGAAAACTACCCCATTTCATTCAGCATCAGAGGATGGGAGCAATCTCTGCATATTTTTGATCACTTGCTAACCTGGCTGCAAAATCATGCGAGTTTACAGTGTGGCCTGGAGTCTATTTTTACATTGGGCATCTGTCAGCAATTGCTATTTTCAGTTAATTCCCAAATACCACTAAAGCGATTTTAACAAAACTTTGCAGACATTATCCTGGCATGAAGACCTTTTGACTTCATATAAAACGATGCCAGTCTGCAATCAGGTATGGCTGCCATTACTAAAAAAATTGAAAAGCCATTAATACAGCTTCTAAACCCACTTGACAAAAGTTGATCCATTTTAACAGAAAGCATTATAGCACAGATGGCTTTCAGATATATACAGAAGAAGCCAATTGGCCATCAAATATGGCTTCCATTATTAAATCTGAAAAAATCTCTAAACATCTTTTCAAAACCCTCTAGACAGAATTTGACCAAATTTGACGGAAAGCTTCTGGCATATAGGGCTTTCAAATTTATGCAAATGATGATGATCTGCAATCAAATATGGCAGCTGGTACTAAAGCAAAGTCCTTCAAAGGCACTGAACTCAACTGACCAAGAAAACTTTCCAGGAGTTTATAATAAGACAATTTCCTCTTGTTAACCACTGATTGTTGAAACCATCTCTGATAAGGTTGAGCAAAAACAAGATTTTTAAATAAACCACTGTCACCATCATATTTGATGCAAGATAGCACCATATTCATTTAGGACCGTTTAGAGATCATTAGAGGTCTTTTGGTGAAAACCCCATGAAATTATGACTACTCAATTAAGAGGAGTACTGATAACAAAACTTTCAAGATGGCCACTCTGATGGCCATATTTGGTGTCCGATTGGCATAATGTTCGTTTTGGACCAACTAGTTGTAATGAGATCTTCAAATGAAAATCTGATCAGACATTCCATTTAGGATGAGTAGCAAAAACAATATTTTTAAGATAGCAGCCATGGTGGCCATTTGTATGAGCAATATCGACATGACCATCCAATTAGGAGGAGGAGTAATAAAAAGATTTTATAGATGACCTCTGAAGCAGCCTTAATGGAGGTCACATTGGCACCTTTTTTATTTAATGCCTACTAGACATCATGGGAAGTCTTACAGTGACAACTCCATGTTGATGTGACTTTCCATTCGGGTGGAGTAGCAGCAAAGATTTTCATGACTGCCATGGTGGTCGTAAAGGGTGTCAGCTCAATAGCTTTTATTCAGAACCAAGTAGGTTCTATAAGAAATACTTTAGTGAAAACCTTGTGTTGAAATGACTTTCAAGTTGGAAAGAGTAGCAATAAGGAGATTTTTAAGATGGCTGCTGTGATGGTCATCTTGGATGCCTGAGCTGCACTATTTTCATTTAGTAGCAACTAGACATCATAAGAAGTCTTGGTGAGGACCTCATGTTGATATGACTTTTCTGCCAGGAGTACTGATAAGATTTTTAAGATGGTTGGCATATTTACCATATATAGCACGAGATATGCACCATCTTCATTAGGAACAACTTGATCTCAGAAGTTTTTAGTGACAACCCTGTGCTCATATGATCATCCATCCTTGAGGAATAGCAATAACACCATTTTTAAGTTGGTTGCAGATGGCCATATTTTGTTTCTGAGGAGCAACATTTTCACTTTGAACTAGCCAGAAATTTAAGTCTTCAGGTGAAGACCCAATGTTAATGAAACTTTCTGTTCAGAAGGAGTAGCATTTAAAAGATTTTCAAGATGGCTGCAACTGCAGCCATATTGGATGTCTGATTGTCACCATATTCATTTAGGACCAACTAGACATCTAATATCTTTTAGTGAAAATCCCTATCCAGTGTTGATGTGACATCCTTTTAGGAGTAGTAGTGATAACAAGATTTTCAAGATTGCCAGTGTGGCAGTAATATTGGATATCTGAGGGGTACCATTTTTATTTATAACCAACTTGACCATGGGCTGATTTTGTGTACAAGTTTCTTGTCCTTCTTAAAAGGGCTAGCAATAGTTCTAGTGTACAGACACCCAACCAGCCTATTAGCTCTGTGACCGGGGGCCCCGAGTGGCCAAGTGGTCTAAAGTGCTTTCTGTTACAGATCATTGCCATCTCACCTATGTCTGCGTGGGTTCGAGTCTCAGGTTCGGCCATTGTGGGGGTGTGAGAAAGCACGCGACAACAAAGCTCTGTGACCAGTAGAGCTAACTAATACTACTTTAAATAACCAAAGAGTTTGACCATCACCTCTAGTCCAAGTTACATGTTCCTGCCATTATCTCCATCTTTTGGCACATCGGCTTCATTTTGCTTGGATATGACGTTCCTTGTATAATTTTGAGCCACCATAGAGGAAAGGATCACAGTGACCTATTTTCTTTTTGTACCAAAGACTTGTTTGTACTGGGGTAACCATCACTGTTAATATTGTAATCTCCTGTCATGACTCTGATGGTAGACATAGGAGAGTTTCTATGGAATATTGCACAAGAAATGGAGACTACAGTTCAAGACAGTAATTTTGCAGGCAAGATGTTTTTTTCCCCAAAAATACATGCTGAATGCAGCCAAATTATTATGTTCATCATATATAGCATTGAAGCACTCGAGAAGGCTCAGTTGGAATTGGTCCAGGCGCACATAGATATAAACAGATACATTGCATCCCTTGGGAAAGTATTGACATAATCAACATTATGATATGATAATCTGCATGATATCAGAAATGACTCCATGCTAATATACAACTGAACTTGTCTTGCAGCATTCTTCCTGACTGCTGTAAATTTCACTTTAGCTGACATTCTTTGTTTTCATTAATAATTGAATTACCCTTAGCCTAGAGTTCCTAGAGTTTATTTCACTTCATTTTTATTTCTACTAGTTGTACACCAGAACTTACAAGATGACAAGGTATCTTATTTGTCATCTGTCTTCCTTTGTATCTTATCTGTTAGCACAAGTTTGCTATCACTACTTCAAAACTACTTTGACGATTATCAAGTAACTTTATGCACAGATCCATCCAAGGGTATAGTAGGGTCTAAATGAAGATGATGAAGTTCAGATATCCAATATAGCCACACCAGCAGCCATCTTGAAAATCTTGTTATTGCTATTGCTCAGGAATGTTGATATCAGTATGGGGTTTTCACTTGAAAAAAAAATGCTTCCTGGGGTGTTTAGTTGCACCCTGAATGAAAATAGTGCCAGCCTGAGGTCAGATGTGATGAAAATGGTTATTGCTACTCCTGAACAGAAAGTCATATTAACATTTGATTTTCACCAGAATTCTTATGATGTCTAGTTAGTCCTAAATGAAAATGTGTCTGCTTTGACATCCATGTTGCAGCTGTCTTGAAAATCTTCCTAATGGTGGTGCTTATTGGATGGTATGGTCATATCGATATGGGATTTTGACTAGAAGACTTTCTTTTTTAAGTCTGGTAGGTTCTAAAACTTGCTCTTGCTGTTCCACCTGAAAGGACAGTGATTACATGGTGTTTTCACTAACTTTCACTAAAAGGCTTCTTATGATTAGTTGGTCCTAAATGAAATAGTGCTGATCTTACATCAATATTATTATTATATATATATATATATATATATATATATATATATATATATATATATATATATATATATATATATATATATGTGTGTGTGTGTGTGTGTGTGTGTGTGTGTGACTCCACCTGAAGTCAAAGTTGTTGCATGTTTTCACTAAAATGTGATAAGACTATAATCTTACACTAAGTAACAGAATAAATGCAAAACCAAGAAGGTTATTACAATAATAAATAATTTGTCTGTTTGGAATTTAATTCACAATAATGTAAGTTCCTCTGTACAGTATTGTGAATTAAGTCCCAAATAATTGTAAATGAGCTATGACAAGACCAAAAGTTTACAATGTTCTGAATGAATTTCAGTATTGAATGTGTTGATGTACCAATAGTCTTGAATATGCTGATGTATCAAAAGTCTTGATGTATCACAATGAGATGATCCATAATGTCATTTTATGAATTTGCAGTAAACCCAAAGTAGTGTTTTAGTCCACAATGGGAATGAGCACTTTGTAATTCCAATGAATAATTTAAATAATTCTTCTCAAAAATTATTTCTTTACACAACAGGGAATCGTTTCTCAGACTGAACTTAAAATAGGAATGAATAATTTTGTTTACCTCTTTCTATATATACTAATTTAACTTGATCTAAGACAATTGCCCATGATGTGAGTCATTTTAAATGGAAAAATTCGATTATATTGTAAGCAAGTTTACTTCTAGAACTTTCAGAGTTCTTAAGGTTAGGCCTTGAATTCAAATTGAAGTAAACCTGTTTTTAAAAAATGAGAAAAGACAGGTAGACAAGAACTGTACACTCAATCACAGAAAAAGGTCAGGCATACAGTATAAATTAAATAAACATAATGGCTAATTATGATGACTAGTTGGTCCTGAATGAAAATAGTGCTGATTTTACGTCAATATGGCTATCGTAGCAGTCATCTTGAAAATCTTGTCACTACTTCACCATAATAGAAAGTCATATTAACATTGGGGGTTTTTTAAACCAGAAAACTTCTAGTGGTGTTTAGTTGACACTAAATGAAAATAGTGCCAGCGTGAACATAAAGGCAGCTACCTTGAAAATATTGTTATTGCTACTCCACTTAAATGGAAAGTCATCATTATGTTTCTACCAGAAGACTTGTGATGTCTCATTGATCCTAAATGATAATGGTTCTGCGCGGACGGACGTGTTGCAGCTGTCAAGTGAATCTGGTAATCAGTGTTCCTAATGAATGAATGATCATATCGTTTTCACTAAAGGACTTTTTTATGTCTGGGAGGTCTTCAAAATCTTGTTATTACCTTTCCACCAGAATGAATAGTAGCTACAAGAGTTTTCACAAAAAGGCTTGTTATGATGACTAGTTGGTTCTGACATCAATATGGCCACCATAGCAGCCATCTTGAAAATCTTGTTATTGCTATTCCACCTAAGAGGAAAGTTGTTACATGAAGTTTTCATTGAAAGGGACACGCATTTTCCCATGCCCTGGTTTAACTTAACATTGCATAGTGATGAAAGCCAAAACATGTTTGGTGACCCAGGCTGAATTGGAATAAATTCAAATTTGTTGTTGAGTTTGTTGATGTGATGACAAATAAATTAAAACTGTTCAAAACCATATTTAAGCTTTATCATGGGAACAAAGCAAAAAAAAATATTGTTTCTTTAATAGTAGTAATACATTACCACTATTTTATTGCAATGCAGTATCTTTTCCTGGTACAAATCACAAATTAAGTTGATTGTTTTTTCCTCCATTTAGATTATCTTAGACTGATATGATAGTCAACTTCCATGATTCAGACTATCATCCTTCTTTTCCTTAACTTTATCCATTTTTGGGGGGCACATTACATTTTTATTATTTAAGTACATTCAGATGTCAATCATATTTTGTGTTGTGTTTAATGTTTTCTCCTCCAGTCCTTGCATAATTTTTGTTTGTCATTTGTTGGATTAAGGGTTTTTTAGTGCCATCTTTGCAGAGTGGTACTTCTGTTTATCCGTTTTAGAAATGGGCGTTGGATAAATACTACACACAGTTTTTGTTCCGGTTCATTGTTTCTTGTATTATAATATTCACTGTGCCTCAAAGCATGATTAAATGCAGTCATAGAAAGGCTTTTAAGGAGACGTGCCACCTACAGAATGTGCACCATGTATCAACAGACAGTTGTCCTCTTTGATACCTTGGGTGTGATAAGTATTAAACTTGGCAGAAATTCACTGTACTTATAGATTAAGGGAAAAGGGACCCTCTTCTACCTCTATTTCACTGGAGGACCCTCTTCATTCCCAGGAGGGGTCTAGGACACAACAATTTC
The DNA here is from genome assembly GCA_016617855.1 of Megalonaias nervosa. NCBI lineage: Eukaryota > Metazoa > Mollusca > Bivalvia > Unionida > Unionidae > Megalonaias > Megalonaias nervosa. The sequence goes on from JAECUM010000878.1 coordinate 54,749, forward strand.
GAGTGGAGGCCATGGCTCATTCCATGGTACAAAGTTGGGCATCACTGATACATGGAAGGTTGTTTCCAGCTCCCACGATGGAAGTATCCTCAGCCAGTGGAAGTATAATGTAGAGCGACACTCATTGAGTGTCTGACATTGAGCACTGAGCACCAGGTAAAGTCTTGATATTCATGGAGTCTCTGTCATTGAGTATGGTGACTGGTACTGATCTTGCAGTTTTTGTCTCTGGTTACAGAGATCAAGTCAGTTCACCTTACCTCTTTGTTTCCATTCAATCCCAATGGGGAATAAGCTCAGTGTTCTTATGATTCTACTAGGGAAAGGGATCCATTCGACATTTGGCCTAACTCAGTTCCCATTTAACTCCTACTTGGTTTGGGGACTTCAAATACAACGGTGGTAAGTAATGTCTCCCTTTACTCCTATGACACCATGGATTTTATTGCCGTGGCTTGATGGATGGGCGAACCAGACATGCCCTTTTATTGGGGGTTGGGGATCTGCATCAAGAGGAAATCATCAATCTCTTTCTCTAGGGAGAGTAGAACAGTGGCTCTGTCCCATGCCAGTAAGTAGCAACAGGACAACGAAACCTCAGTCATAAAGTTCCCTTCTCCAAGGAGATAGTCTAGACAGAATAGTCCTATGTTATCAAGAATGGAAAAGATAGGAAGATTAATTAATTTTGGTTCACAGCTCAGTTCCTATAAGAGCCAGTTACGTTGAAATCTTGTCTTTTGTGGTCTCCATCTTCGTCATACCCTATTAATCAGGGACAGGTGTATGCAGTGAGGATCTTTGACGAGACGATAAACAAGATTTACAACTTTCTTTCCTCAGCTCCAAGTCCCAAACCTTGAGGATCATCGAGCATAATGAACCTCTCCAGTTTATGCGGCTTTCTGGGGCACGGCCTAAAATTAGACCTTATGATCCTTCACTCGGTGGTGGCGAAGGAGCTAAATTGGTTGTTTTCAGATGTTTAATCTCCTTTCTACACGTCTTTCTGGTAACATGATGGCCGGAAAAGCTAGGGGAATATAGCAGCAGTCCCTGCCCCACACCTATGATGACAGTTAATCTTCGAACCCTCTTGTGCCAAGTTCCCCTCTTCTTAGCATCCCAGTTGGTGCCAGATTCTCTTTTTAGAGGTTTGGTCATACCTCACAGACGATCCACTATAAAGGAGTGTTACTGTCTTCATTTACGGGTCCCTCTAGCTCTTTCAAGCACCCCAGTTGGTTTCATCAGTTCCTGTGGTATCTCTAAAAGAAGAGGTGTACACCCTTCCAAGGAAGGGCACAGTGGACGGGGTGACAAACATTTAAAGTCTGTGATTTTATTGTTGCGAATCTATGTTTGTAAAATTAGTAACAAAAAAGAGTGAAGACAGCAAGCTTTGTAAAATTTAACAAATAATTTATTTCCCTAGAATACAACGTGAAAAATGAGAAAAAAGAACTTAACGATATTGCATTTAAATCCAAAAATAATGCAAGAATTAAAGACACAAGTCCTAGTAATAAAAAGTCCTGAATAAAATTCTGTTCAAGTCCCAAACATATCAAAATTGAAGGTAATGACGTGTCTGTTATGGTCTATGAAGTACTGATGTGTCAACAGTCTCTTGCTAAATCACAGAAATATTATTCCAGGTTTGAATTCAGTATAAATTCCAATGAATGTCTTTATCCAAGAATTTTGTCATAGCACATTTGTATTTCCAGAGAAAATAATCACTTGAATTCAACAATTTGAAGAAAATAAAATTCAGCCCAAACTGGTCACAGCATAATACAACTTAAAGTGCTAGATGTTAAAGCACAACTGGTAAAATCCTCTCAGTCCCAAGATAATATAGCTCTCTGCTTGACCTTAAGGTCACAATTAGCATTTTCTAAAACAATCATTACCTAATGGAAAATAACATTCTAGAATGATCTGACTCTTGTTTATTTACAACACAATAACCTATTAAATTCACTTGGGAATCTCCAAAAATCCTGACCCTGATCAACATATTTACTCCTTTGTTTACCTGAATAATAATTCGGTTAATAAGCTCATACACATAGAGGATAATTAAGCTATTATTAGTTGTTTACATAAATGAAATTTTAAAAATTTTTAAAAAATCAATCAGGTCAAACAGAAATGAACTCAATTTTGGACAAGGTTAAGTCCAGAAAACAATGTTACATTACAGTAACATGTAATGAAATAAAACAAAAAATTTAAACTAACAGACATACAATTAAATATACATAATTCCTGTATCTTTCTCGTTTAAAAAAGGTTAAAGTTTAGATTAATTATCAATCTCAACACATTAAAGACATTTCCCGAGGAAGAGAATTTCAAAACGTCATTATCTGCCGCAGTCAGTTATGACAGCAGGCTGAACTACTGGGCGGTTTACTTGGCTGTCCTATATGCTTATTTTCATATCCCATCTTCCCATCCAACGGGAAGTTTGTGCAGTTTTTGGGGACAAATCTACCTAATCTGGTACCAGAAGAAAGATCTCATCCATTATCAGAATTTTGACAACGTAGCGATGAATATTCTCATCTGTCAAAGGGCAGTCTGTGTTCCGACAAATATCTCACAAATACTCTCACAGCACGACTCGACTAGAGGTCATCGTCGTCTGCACCATTCCCCAGCTTTTCTCTCGTGGAGGACTCTATGCAGCAGAGGACTCAATTCCGTTGGAATGAGCCATATGTGGCCTTTCTAGTTCTTGATTCTAGCAATTTGAAACCTCACAAGGACCGACAGTCCAATCGGATCCGTTGGTGCAGAAATAATGATAGGTTACCTTTGCACCTTATTCTCATTTTTCTATTCACGGATACCTCAGATACGCTTCTTACCAACCATGTCAAATAACAAGCTCAATTTTTGTGTCTATCCAGGACCTGACCACAGGGCATGTGTGACGCCTGCAGTCTGAGATGGGATCGGCAGTAAGCCTACACCTTCCCGCCTTAGTTTCAGAATCATCCCACATGTTCTTCACAGAATCTGGACGTCCAAGTCACAACTCTTCCTAATGGCTCCTATATATCCCCTTTAACCGTGCGTCATTGATCTCTTCGACCTATTGGTCAACGATCCAAGTTAATTGCTGAAGTGGAGGAATCTGCTGTCGCAGTAAGGAGTGTCCCTGTTGCACAGCACTGCACAAATTCTCCATCCTTCATGCTTGTTTATATCAAACAGTATCCACCAGGGTCAGTTTTCGAGCCAAATGCCTGACTTGGACTAGAAGGCAGTCGACTTCCAATGTTTAGGATGCTAATTGGGCAATTTTCTGTAATTGGTATATTTGTGGTGCACTACAGTTTCATAGTTTGCATATGGTTAGATTTTTTAAGAAGAGGAATTTCCCTGGTTTCCGTCACTAGTGAAACTGGCTATTTAAAAGAAGACCTTGTAGATCGTATGTCTTGTTAAAAGAACTTGGAATTCCGTTATTTTGTTTGGGGGGGGGGGAGTATTTTTTATAGCGTATAGATTGGCCTTACCTCAGGTGTGCATCTTTCAAAAAACTGCTAGCTCCGCTTGGTCCTTTGTACTTCAGAGATAAATTGGGGGAGGGGAGAGCCTGTAACTTTTTTTGTTGTTTTTTAATATTTTTTTTTACATTTTATGTATTGGGTAACTCATTTGTTGCACTTTCATCAGCTGGTTTTGTCTTGCCCGGCAAAATTTGTATTTCCTATTTTAATAACTGCTAAAGATAATGTACTTTTGACCAATTCAGCCTGATATTTGGAGCATATACGGACAGTCATTCTGGTTACTGTGCTTAGATCGGGTACATTTTACTGTACAATTCCACAAGTACAAGATCCAAAAAGTTTCAGCCACACTACAAGAAAGTTAACATACAAGTATGCCAACATTTTCTCCATTGTGCATGTTACAAATTGTAAACAGCTTCACCTTATGCACATCACTCCCTCAGAAGTTTTTAATATCCGAGAGCGCCCCAATTAGAATATGCCAAGACCCTATCGCTCTCTACATTTCACCACACCACACCTTTCAAATTCAGTTGCAGAATTTTATTGCTCTATTCAAGTGAAAAGACTCCTTGATATCCACTATTAAGGGCTAAAGAGTGGTTCCTTAGTTCTCAGTTCGCTCCACAACAAGCTCGGCCCCACACCTTTCAGAACTGATCAGATTCTTTGAGTTCCAGAGGCAGTGTTTAGCTCCTTTGTTATGTTTTGTGTGTCCTTTTGTCGTTATCTAAACCTCCTTGTGAACCTTTAAGTGAAGCTTCCTTCCGAGAACCCGACCCTTAAAACCATTTTCCGTCTGAAATTTATGCCACCAGGTGGGAAATTGTTGTTTATGAATCAGCGACAAGTCTGATTCAATCTGTTTTCTTTGCCAACCTGGGTTTCTGGACAAGAATTGGCTACTTTTGGTAGCTCCTGTCCCAGTTAAAATTCCCAGTCTGTCTTATACGAGTTGGGGATAATCCAGATAAGGACAATCCAGGTAAACTCTACCCATTTAGAGCTTTATGTCCAACTCGAAATAGAAAGAAAGGTTGTAACCCACTTTTTCTCTCTCTCCAATGTACCTCTGATATTTCGAGTCACCTTCGCCATGTGGATTGTTATAACTATTAAACAGAGGATGTCTGCATTTTGTCTGAGTTGATAGATCGAAATATTTTTCAAAAGTGAAGTGGAAACATTGTATTGTTATGAGTGACGAAGCCACGAACGACAATACAAATTGTTCCCACTTCACTAAACTGCACCTCTCCTCCCCCATCCGTTTTGACAATGCCAAATAAAACTATGGGGTAACACATCACTGACATTAGATATCTATGCTTTAATAAAAATGTTTAAGAAAAAGATTTCGAAATTAAATGAGAGGTATGAATGGAGTATATTTCTTAAAAGGCAATGGCTCAGTGTCTTTATATCTATTAATTATAGTTAAATTAATTTGAAAGTAAATATTGTTGAATAATTAAATTGGATAGCGAATCAAACACAAAATATGTTCACAATGATACATTTTGTTGTCTGGTTGCAGTCCAGTGTAGACGCTTTCAGTAACCTAGTTATCTCCATCTCAAATTATGTATTTACTACATCCGGTACACTGGGGCTATGGGAGAATTCCTGCCAGTCATTAAATATTCATTTATGCGAATATGCAAATAACTTTGGTAGAAACGATGGTTTTCATTGGACATTGTTGTTTTTAAAAAAATAATCCTCTTTTCAACAGTGAGGCTTGTGCTACTAGAAATTTAGTAGTATGTTAGCTGACCGATAGTGTATGTACTTTAACCGTTACTAATAATTCATTGTACGTTTCATTTCAGCACTGCTAATTACATGTTATTTTGTTTACTTTAGCAAATTGTTTTAAGTTCGATTTTTATAGACCACCATTGGTAGCGTTATCAATTTTCGTGGATTGTTTGAATTGGAACGTCATTATTATTTCACTATAGTCCGAATCTATTAACCCGTTTGTTTGTACCCCCCTACCGATTTCAATAACAGAAACCTTTAGTTTGATAAAAAGTGCAAGGAACTTATTCAATTCATTCATTGATATATATTTTCTTTTTTTTTGGGGGCACCAGACAGATGCCCCCCCCCCCCCAATTTACCCAAAAAACTGAAAAGGTTTTTATGTTTAAGTGTATCCCCCTTAGAGGTGTTGCAAGTGTATCTATTTTAAAACAGAATTTTGATCCCAATTTTGTGTGGGGTATTTTATTTTTTTCCCTAGTGTTATCTGAAAGATGAGTTTCCCGCTCTGGTTTAAATCACCAGATTGGAAAACATCATCTTTTTATCTCCAGTGACCTTTGCCAAAGGGTCCCTATGTCCTGTGTATGTTATCTGTGTAATGCTATAATGTATGTATGCTATAGATGTATATGTAAGGACGGCATAGTAACCACATTCTTTCAAAGTTTTCTATTGAAGGAAAAATTATTTTCCAAGACGAAATTTTTATTTAGATCATTTGCGAATTTTATCATTTTGTATAAGAAACGATGTACTAATTTTGGATTTATATAAAGAAAATAAAGCCTGGTGTTTTAAATGAGTGCAGAATTGTGTGTCGTTTCTTATTTTAATTGAAATAAAGGAGGTTGGTCATAAGGCCAGTCTGTAAGGAACCACATGTTTTTATTTATTAAATGACATGCTTCTCTTAACAAGACATAGCCTTATTCCAATAAAACTCCACTATTTAAAACCAAATATAAAGGTCCAAAAGAGAATGCATATTTATAGAGTTTTTGTTAGTCCTTTTTTTTTTTTTTTATATCTGGAATCCATTTACATGAAGGGAAAAAACCCCTTGTGTTTGTATGTCCATTTTCCACACGTCTTTTTCGGAGGCTCTTCCACCGGCCTTCCCACTTCGCGTAGCGCCTTGTGGTATAGCCCGGTGGCGTTTCTGTCTCCTACTTCATCGATGTGCAGATACCCTGTCCAATTTTAGAAATTTAGGAGAAAAATTATTTATCTAATTATATTAGTACCAGGATTCCAGTTCTATAGGGTTGATTAGTAGGAAAAAGATTTGGAGGAATATATGATAAAAATAAAAGTTGAAGTAAAAATAGTTTCCAGGGAGATAGGTGTTTTTATTTAGCTCGTAAAATTTTGGTTAAATTCCAAAAATGTCAAGAATTGAGAAAATTTTTAAAGGGGACAGGTTATTTACATCTCATGATAACCTGTCCACATTCCCTCATAGTGTCTATTATATAGTTAATTAATTCGAAGAAAGTTTTTTTGTCTAATTTCACATCCAGGTATAGGATTCGATTTTGCTGATATTTAATTGTTTTAGTTGTAGAAGCAATAATATTGTCTCTTATCCTTTTTTTTATTTTTACATTCTGCCATGACATTGTGTTTTTGTAAAGTTGTACGCTTTGCATAGGGGACACTGTGGGACAATTTTTATCGTACCCTTTCTTTTTGCATCTTCACCAGTGAGCCAAACGTTGTGTAGATATTTAAAATGATACTTTGAATTTTTAATGATTTTATGTTTGCCCAATTTGTCCAAGAAATGTTCCAATCCACCCACCCACCCCAGTTTTCCCTTTCTACTTTACATCTTTGATTCTTGGTATAAAAATCCCTTATTAGTTCATATGTGTTTTTATCCCCTTCCCAAATTTCTTTATTATCCCTGAATTTAAAAACCAAATCTTTTATATATTTAAATTTTTTGTCTACAAACAGTTTTTTGGTTAAAGAGTTGTTTCTAAAAATGTCACCTCTATTTCTGTTAAAAACCCAAACCAATAAATATAGATAGCTTCCCACGGCATATCCGGGGAAGCTTTAATTTTTAAAAATCTGTTTACAATGTTGGCTTCTTGCATCCATTTTAAATTTGGTAAAGCTAAGCCTCCTCTTTTATTGTCCCAATATAATGTTTCTTTTTCAATATAGTGTAATTTGAAGTTCTAAATATAGTCTATTATTTCTTTATCTATATTATTTAACACTTTATAATGCAGGTCTAGAGATTTTAAAATGTTGTTTATGTTAGAGTAAAAAAAGTTTTTGCAACTTGCGCACGCTCCATAATACACAATGGCGTTTGTGCCCAGATTTCAATATTTTTATTTACTTTATTTTTAAGGTTTTGTAGGTTTTCTATCTCCTCATTTTTGCCAAAGTATATACCTAAGGCTTTAACCTTATCTTTTATCAAGTGGGGTGGGAGCCCAGGGTGGTTCCCTCTCCAGTTACCTATTTTTAGTATTTCAGTTTTTTCATGATTAATTTTTGACCCCGAGGCTTTAAGTTTTCGTATTCCTTTTCCAGGTGTTTAAAGGAATTTGGGTCTCTTATAAAGTTCGTACAGTCATCAGCATGTTGGAGCATTTTAAATTCCTCTCTCAAATTTGGAATCTTAATTCCTGCTATAAGTTTATTAGTTCTTATTTTAATACTTAGTATTTCAATCGCTATTACGTATAATAGCATTGACAAAGGACAGCCTTGTCTGACTGACCTCTGTATTCCAAATGCTGCCGTGATACCACCGTTTACCTGTACTCTTGCATTTATATCTCTATACAGGATTTTGGTCCATTTACAGAAGTTTTCTCCAAAACCAAATTTTACAAGTATTTGTTGTATATAGTTGTGTTCAATTCTGTCAAAAGCTTTTTCTTGGTCAAGAAGCACCATAGCGCCTCTTTGACCTGAGTCTTTTATGAAATCAATTATCGTCCTGATATTTAAAACATTGCTCTGGATATCATTCCCAGTAGCGCCACATGTTTGATTTTTGTTAATTATTGTATTCATACAATGTTTAATTCTACTGGCTAGTATTTTGCTTAAGATCTTGTAGTCATTGTTTAGGAGGGAGATGGGCCTCCAGTTTTTTAAGTCTTTTTTATCACCCTTCCCCTTGTACATTAATATTATCAAACCTTCCCTCATTGTATCTGTCATTTTACTATTTTTTAAAAGTATGTTGTTATACAAAGATTCCATAATCGGCGCTAACTCACGTTGGAATTTTCTATAAAATTCCCCCGTGAGTCCATCTCTTCCTGGTGACTTCCCTTTGGCTAGGGAGTTGATAGTTTTTATAATCTCTTCTTTAAAAATGAAGCCATCACATAAGTCTTTATGTACTGATGTAATTTGCTCACATTTAACATCGTTTAAATATACATTTATCGTATCACCATTTATACTTTGGGTTTTATACAGATTACTATAGAATAAGTTAATTTTTTCCAGGATTTCACATTTCTTATTTAAAATCTTCCCTTCCTCATCAATTAAGACATTAAGATTTTTTTCCTCTCCCCTTCTGAATTCTTCCCTTTTAAAAAGTCCCCTAGCTTTAGTGTATAAATCCGAGAATTTTCCCGCCCTAATCTCTATCCCCTTATTCTCCTGTACCCTGATTTCTTTTAGTTTTCCTTGCAAAAGAGTTTGCTTTTCCTTCTCCTTTACTTTTTTGAGTTGTGAAATTATTCCTATTTCTCTTTCTTTCTCAATTCACTTAATCTTTTACTATAATTTAGGGCTATATTTTTAATTTTCTTTTTAAAGCTATCCCATTGAATTAGTATATCTTCCACTTCAATTAAAAACATCCTATATATTAATGCCTTTATTTCATTTGTAAATTCCTCATTTTCTAAAAGTCGATTATTTATTTTCCATGTGCCCTTTCCCCATTTAGTTCTAAGTTTTGATTTTATTTTTATTTCAATTAATTTATGATCCGATATCTTAAAATCTGTAATATTAGCATCTTCATAAAGTCCCTTATTAAAAAAGGTCCCACAAAATTTATCTAATCTACTTGCTAGTCCATTTTTGTACTCATAAGTATATTCTGTGCAAAGTAAGTTTAGTTTTCTGTATATATGATCTAAATTATGTTTTTTTTAAAAATCCAACATATTTTTCCTAAAAATAATATCGTTTGAGGTTAAATCCCCTATCCTATCTATATTGTGGCTTACCCAATTAAAATCCCCTCCAATCACCAATTCCTCCATAGAAAATTCACTTATGTATTTATCAAATTTCTCAATGAAGTCAGTTTTTTTGTATTTATTTGCCGGAAAGTATACATTATGTTAAAACTGTTTACCCTAACATGAAGTACTCTTCCATCCAAATCACTTTTCCCTTCTATTTTTTCCCAATTTAAGTAATTTTTGTTTTTAATTATAGTAGCTAACCCTCCCTTTACGTCATTTCCTGTATAATTGCTTATTAAGACAATAGCATCTAATTTTTCTTCTATATATGCCAAAAGGTCATTTGTAAATCCATTATGCGTTTCCTGGATTAGAAGAATATCATAAGTATTATAATTACACAGTTTATCTATTTTGTCTGTATTAATGCCATTTATATTTATTGATGCTATATGGAAGCTGGATCCCTCCATTTTTTACTATCCCAGGCAGCCATATCTGTCATCTTTATTAATTCTTATATTTAAATAAGATTAAGTAAAGTTATTTGTTTAAAAATTTTACAATTTACTTTAAAGTTATTCATTTACATGGGGGGTGTTAGCCCCCTCTGTTTTATCACTACTGTTTGGCTCAGTTTTGTCGTTTGAATTTCCCATTGTGCATGTAACCATTTCCGTCTCTTGTCCGTTTTCCGTTCCTTGATCAATGTCGCTGTCATTTTCCATTTCCATGTCCGTTTCTTTTTCCGTGTCGTCGTCTTCATCCGTCGTGGTGTTCTGATTGTCATCCTTGTCTCGTTCTGGAACCTCTATTTCGGGGTTCATTTGACCTTCGTTATTTTTGGTGTTCTTGCCTTTCATACCCCCTTCTTTCTTTTTTTGGGGGAGTGATTTATTTCCTTCTTCCATATTTCATACCAAACTGTCACTCCCTGAGGATGACAGAGAAAGAAGTCTCATCTTTCTTTTCTTTATTCATTGAGTAGGTATAGGAGTGTTGGGGGTGGAGGTCAGGGGATTCACCCCACTTTCCTCCGCTTCCTTTGAACTTCCTAAGGAGATTTCGGTTTCTTCTTCCTCCTCCGCTAAGGGGAAGAATTTATTCTTTTCCAGAATTCTCTCATCTAAACTTTTGTTTTTTAAAGAGCAGTGTGATGGTGTTTTGAAGGGGCTTAAGAATTTATTCCACTCTAATTTTGGAGTTGAATCTTCTAAATTTTCCCCTGGTGTTTTTGAGTCCTCTGTATTTTGAGTTCTGTTTAGAGGTGCATTTTGTAAGTTTGTTTTCTCTTCTTCCCTAACTTTCTCCACCAACAAGTTAACTGCTTGGTGGATTTCCTCTAACTCTTTCTCATTTAGATTCACATTTTCTGTTGCTTGGGCTACCTTGCTTGCATAGGTAGCACCAGCATCGGTAGCTCCAGGTATGAAGTTGGGACATTCTCTTGCTGCATGACCTGTAATTTTGCATTTTGGACATTTTCTGTCCTTTTCGCAGCCAGAATACCAACTTTTTAAAAGAAATCCCAGCACATAAAAATGCGAGGGGATTTTCTTTGCGTCATCTCTGTCTATCGTGACAATTCTGATGCCAGTCTTTACCCCTTGGAAACCCCAAACAGTCGCCATTTTGTGGCGCTTAACTTTAATCTGGAGTTTCCCTTCCATTTTGGCGATAATTTCCTCTGTCTCCACTTCCAAGGGCAGCCCCGACACAAAAAGGTTGATAGTTCTTCCTTGCATTTCCCTTACTATGGGGGTAGTTTTGTACACCCTTGCTTGTATCTCCCTCACTTCTATGTATTCCTTGTCAATGAGGGGCTTTTGGTAATCTCTAGGGTATACGACAGATTTGTTGTACCCTGCACTTTGTATCCCCTCAATCTGGGAGATATCATATCCTTGAACTTAGTATGTCTGCTTGTCTGGGTCCATTTTCTACGACCCCAAAGTCCAATATCTGACAGCCTTCCGGATGGAAAACTTTTAGGAAAGGTTTCCCACATGACTTGTCTATTTCAGTTTTAAAATAGGTACTAAGCCTATTGCCTTGTTTTGTGTTGGATACACTGTCTACTTGCGCTTGGGCCATTGTGTATATAAATGGTGAGTACAACTCACTTTTTACTGGGGTCCAAAGTTGAAAATGGTGGTCACACACCACTGATAGCCTCGACCTAGCTATAAAGGCGTACAGGTATATGCAAAAGTGTAAATGAGTAATGCTCAGTAATGACTGAAGATACATTAAACCTACAAATTATGCTAGCAATAATGACAAAATTGGAAATCTGTGATAATGAAAATTGAAAATAAGGAAAAGAGTGGCAAAAAAGAAAAAGTGCAAAAATTACAAAATTTGATCTCCAAACGGGAGACAAGCAGAAATAGGAAAAACAAAGGGATTTCTGCTAAATGAAATTAAAAATGAAAATGAAATAATGAATGTCTGCAATACTTCTCTTCACACAAGTATAGTATCCAGAGTCTGCTTGGTCCTGGCCATTTTGAGATTTATTGAGGAATGACTTGACTTGACTTGTCAAACAGGAGTTTAAGAATCAATTTATATTTTCTAACCAGACTGTGAGTAGAATGGCCATAACACCGTCATCGACTGCGCGTTTCATGCTTAACGGAAGTTTTCAATATAATAGACGGACATGCTCGAGATCCATTTCCAGTTCCTGGACAAGTCCATTTTCAGCAAAGGGGTGTGCGAACGACTACAGAGGTACATACATATGTTGTCTGCTTTCGATATATACAGTGTCGAATCAAGCAAAGGAAAAGAATGGCAACAAATTTGCCTTTCACGTGAATTTAACAAGCGATTTCAGTAATATGTTCATGTGTGCAAAGGGATATAATTCCAAACTCGCAACGTTATGGTAATTTACGGAATTATCCGGCAATTACCGAACAGGATGAACTACGTCATTATGTTTTCTGATGGAAATAAACTAGGCCATAGTGTACGCAATATGGCGCCGTGTTAGTATGGAAAGTCCGTTAAGCGTGAAAGGTGCAAGCGGATGCCAGTATTAGTGCCACTCTGGTCACAGTCAGGTTAGAGATTATAAATCAATGATTCAATTAACTTAGTTCTGTGCACTTTTTATTATATTAAACGTTTTCATTATTGAAATCGGTAAGGGGGTACCAACAAACGGGTTAATGAACTCGGACTAGTAGTTTTATTGTTATTATTACTATTATTGTTATTATTATTATTATTTGAAACGTTACTGTGAATTCTTTGTACTTTTATATTTTTTAAAAGATAAGTTTTGAAACTGGAAATGAAATTAAACCATACGGTGTACACGCCTTACCCATTTGTTATTGTTATCAGTTTTCGTGGTTTAGTAATACGATCACATTATTTTACCAGCAATAGTCGTAGCAGTGTGTATACTGTAACCGTTACTAAGAAACTATGTGAAACACAGCTCAGAACCCTAGTGGATGAGCTCGCCAAATCCTTAGAGGGAAGCAGTATGACCTTGCTATCCTTTACTTCAGTAAAGCTTTCGATCGTGTTCCCCATGAAAGACTCCTCTGTAAATTGGACCACTTTGGCATCAGGGGTAATACCCAGAAATGGATCAGAGATTTCCTGACAGACAGATCACAGAGAGTTATAGTAGATGGAGCAACATCAGATCCAGCACCGGTTGTTAGTGGGATACCTTAAGGGATTGTTTTGGGTTAATCCAACACAAGACTTTTTGCAGATGGCTGTATAGTCTACTGGGAAATAAATGCCTCCAAGGACTGTGAGATCCTCCAAGAAGACCTGAACCAACTGGCCCTCTAGGAATGAACTTGGGGTATGTCATTCCACCCAGAAAAATGCAGCATCCTAAGATTTTACAGGAAGAAATCACCAATCTTGTCCGAATAGACTCTTAAGGGGCACAAGTTAACCGGTGAGCATTCAACAAAATATCTTGGGGTTGAATTGTCCAGAGACCTCTTCTGGAAAAGGCACATAGACAAGATAGTGAAGAAAGGGAACAGTAACCTCGGTTTCCTGCGCCACAACCTCCAAATAAACAATGAAGTAAAAAGTGCAGCATATTTCACTCTGGTTCGACCAAGTCTTGAGTACTGCTCAGCTGTGTGGAAACTACATTATAAAGATCTACGATAGATAAGGTTCAGAGGAGATTTGTTAGATTCACCACAAATAAATATTGTAACCCTAGCAGTGTCAGTGCAGTGTTGAACCATCTCCAGTGGGAATCACTCGAATCCAGGCGAACCAAGGCCCAGCTGACCGTGTTGTACAAGATTGTGAAAAACCTAGTGGACATACCAGCGGACAAATACTTGACCCAGGCATATAGTCAAACTAAGGCAAACCACAGGAAAAAGTTCCAATTAAAGTCAGCATCGACAAATTGTTTTAAGTTCAGCTTTTTCCTTGTACAATAAAGGCTTTGAACAAATTACCATCAATAATTGCAGAAGCTTATGACTTGGTATCTCACAAGCAGGAGCTTTCCAAAATCACATTCTAATGAACTAGTCAGCTACATGCAAGACCTAATGATTCTCAGGACTATGCCGGTTGAGGTTCCTTATCTCATGGCCACTGTGGTATCCAGATTGGTCCGAGTATGAAGGGTCGAAAACGTACACTGACACTCATTTACTTATTTCTGCCTTTCCTATCATTACTCTTCTGTCGTATCACTTCCATCTTTACTTTATCTTTGACCATGCACCACCTGTTGCTTAATAGTCAGGTTTGACTGTGTCAACATATTTATAGATAGATAGATAAGAATTACGTTTTATTTGGGTGCTGGCAGTTATATTTCTTTCTGATTAGTCCACTTTTCAGTTTAGTACCGTTATTGGTTTTCAAGGACTGGTACAAAAATCATTGAAGAAACCAATATGGTAGCTTCCTACGATATTGGTTCTATGGTATCTCGATATTTGATGTTTTCGGTATTTTTTCTGCATAGCGCCACTATCGTGTACTTGTATACACTACACGACCATAAGTAACTAGTTCTGTGTCACCAGTTCATTTCGGGATAATGTGGGGATTGCTGACAAGTACACTTATTTTAAAAACTAACCCATGAATATCACTATTTCAAAATGATGTCCTTTCTCAGATAGAATCAATATCTTGTTAATATCGCTATAACTGTTATGAATTGGTTTAACAGTTTGTCATCTGATAATGTCCAGTGATGTTAAACAAGAGTTAGATCACATGATTACCATGTTTGTCAAGGACTAGGAGATCAAATCTATGGTAGCAAATAAGAGTCAAAATGTGAAGCATGTTAATGTTGTTTTGTGGTGGCTTTTGCACTTAACATGTGTTGACTTGAAAGCTGTGTTATACACAATTTATTACTTTTAATTGGAACACTGTTATTTGTTTAAACAGTCTTAGGTTGACATGTACTTTCATGCTCATGTTGATTGTCCATTCTCAGCAACAATCCCAGTGCAACTCCCCTCATCATGGATGGTTACAAAAGCAGTTCTTTAATTCTCATAAGTTTCTGTTGGATGGCACAGGTGGCATAATGAGTGCCATATAAGTTGCATCCATTTTCAAGTTGATTACACTTTGTGCAATACATGCATGAAGTTCCCAACATTAAGACAAGTATGTGCCATCATTAGAATATTATTTTTTTGTCCT